>JAMPIV010013949.1:0-118111 GCA_024509875.1 Oreohelix idahoensis | reverse complement strand
GGAAAACAGCCGATAGGTTGGTCTGGCGCCTCTCTCTTCCAAACCTCTACACCTCACGGTAGAATGGGAACGACTAAGTAAGTAAGTAAGTAAGGGAGTGTAAGGTACTATCACAAAATTTTGATATCTCATTTTCACAAAATACAGTCTTTATTTCTCTTTTTGCTCTCTATGATCACTACTGCAGCTAGTCCCCTTTCTTAAAGCCTACATCAAAGCATATAGGATATCTTCTACGGACAATTAGCAGATGGCAAGAGAACAGTTGGGCGACCGCAGCTGAGGTTCAAAGATGTATACAAGAGAGACATGAGGGCACTGGACATGGATCCAGGAACATGGGAGGATGAAGCTGCCGATCGCACTAAGTGGCGATGCTATTTACAGCGCAATCTCAGATTGGGCGAAAAGAAGCTCACACAACAAACAGAAGAGAGGAGGAAACGTCAAAAGGAGCACTAGGAAAATAAGCAGCTGAGGGCTGTCACCTCTGGGGCGCACACCCATGGTCAGTTATGACAGAAAGGGTTATTATTATTATTACATCAAAGCATTCATACACTCTTACAGCAATGGTTGTCTGCAGCAATTTATTTTACATAAACATACTCGTAATAATCACAACTTACGACATGGCTGAAACAACAAAATACAGTACAAAATACATAACCCAAAGAGCTGTGTCATAAATTGGTGCCAGTTTGGTCAAGTTTAAAGGTCATGGTAGTCCCTTAGCAGATTCTGCCTTTGAGGAGTGAAGTGTTAGACTCTTCCTTACACTAGCTCTCAACTTTATGAGGTGGGGTGATCAGTTCCTTCCTCTCTACCTTTGCATTCCCTAACTTAAGAGTAATGAGGATGTCCTGAAAGATGCCAATGCGCAAAGAAAACTTCTTGCACAAGTTAGAAAGAAGCAATGCACTTTTTTGGGCATGTTATGAGAAGAGGAAAGCTGGAATATATCATAACAACAGGTAAGTTTGAAGGGAAATGAGATAGAGAAAGACAAAGAGAATAAATACTGGACAGTTTGACATCGAGGCATGGAAAGAAGTCGTCAACAGAAATTGATAAATTGTACTGGAGACAGGAAGTTGTGGAGAAACATGATCTCCTACACCACGTCATGGTACTTGAAGAAGAAGAACTTAGGATCAGACAGCCATTTTTACAGCTGGGTAAAATGAAGCATGATGCAACCAAGTAAACTGTAGTGGCACTTACATATGTTGAAAATTATCTGCTGTAGAACATGTCTGGGCAAAGGCTAGAAATGATAGACTCAGACAGCATGGAGGAAGCCAATAAATACTGCTGCTGCTCACCAGTGTTCGGAACACCAATATAGATCTGGCAGTATTTAGGCTGTAAAAGATAATGGGAATACCTTGATCTTTGTTTATATGAAAATTATGCACATGGCGTGTGCTTCCTTTTTCATTGGCCAAACAAAATTTGTATCCTAATTTATGTACATTTGAAAACTGCATCTTTGCCATTTTTTCATCAGGAGAAAATATTTTATAAAACTATTATATAAAATCTATTATAGAAAACTAAATATCAAACATACGGCTACTGGATATTGAAAATATCAAAATAGGTAAACCAATATATGTACATTTACGTTGTTAACATAAATATTTCACCAATTAACGCAACATCAATGGCCATGATTAGTAAACACATGATGTGACAGTACGTAACCCCCCCCCCCACCACCCCCCCCCCCCAACCCACCACCACCACCCCCCCCCAACCCCCCAATTGAGGTAATGAGTCATTAGATAATGATCAAGAGATAATCAATCATTTGATTACGATCAAGAGATAATAATCAAGAGGTAATGAACCATTAGATAATGATCAAGAGACAGTAATCAAGAGGTAATGAACCATTAGATAATGATCAAGAGGTAATAATCAAGAAGTAAGGAATCATTAGATAATAATCAAGAGGTAATGAATTGTCACAGTGACTGATAATTTATTTTACCATTCCGTTCCATATGTTATTACTTTTTTAATGTCCTGGTTTCCTCGTCATTTGTATTCTTCTTTTCTTTCATTTTTTCCCTTTCTCAGACCCCACCCGCGGTTTGTTTACGTTCTGGCCAGCTGCGATCAGCTAACGATAACGTAATGTTATCTAAACGCACCTGTGGTTCGTTTGACCAGAGAAACATTCCTCTGGTCGCTTTAAGTGTTTGATCACGATACGAGAGGCTCTTTGAAGGAATGGACCATCATGAGATAAGGCAGAATTTAACACAGAACTAAATGTTAAGGCCTATCTCTAGTCATTTTTACGGGGTGAGTTGACATGTCTTATTAATATATAAATATTCTTGTTAGCTTTTTATATATCTGATAGGAAAGTGACGTGAATTCATTTCTGAGGACTTCTCCTAGTCATTTAATTCAGTGATAAGGTAGCGCTGTCTACGGCCTTAGTTAAGGGTGCTTAAACTGTTACGGTTTATAATGGGAAATGATAAACTAGGCGTAGAATCAGTTCATATAATGCTTACCATTGGGTTAAGAGTCAGCAAAATTAACTGTCATTTCTGCAAGATAAGGTCAGAGGTGTGGATCATTCACTTAACACTGAATTATAGGAGAAAGTCACTTATTCCTTTTTGATAGATATTTCTAGTGGCAAGGGAGAATCATTTTATGCTTACTTGTGTAGCTAGACTCTAGTCATAACTTTCACAGAAAGCAGACACCCGCCATAGATATAATTCTATCTTATGTACAGTCACAACTGTATTATTATAGCAAGAATATTGCATTTTCTATGTACTCATTTTGTGGAATGTTAATATATTTCCCCAAGGGGACATATGATTTATTTGTGTAATGTCACATGCTGTAATCTGTTTATGTAATTCATTTAATGTTGTAAGATGATAGCATAATCATGCAGCTATAACTACAGGTTTAGGGTTCCTGTATGTTGAGATTGGGAGAAGAGGAGTAGATTTTGCTGTCAGAACATTTACTGACAGGTACTTGGGTGTACAAAAGATATTACGCCTATGCAGGCGCATGCTGATAATTGATAGAGTGGAAGGAACAGGAGACATGGTTAAAGACAGCCCTAAAACTATCATAGCAATAACTACAATAAATTTAATCCCACAGTGGAGCGTAACTTTCTGTATAAAGTTAGTGTGATTTATTATTTGCTTGAGTTCCTACTTAATCGCCTATTGATTGCCAGTCAGAGCATGGCGGCTTCCAGCATATCAATCAGCTCAGTGTCTATAGCAGAATTTCAATAACCAGCCTTTATGTGCCTAAACGGGGCACCCAGCCAAACCAGTCAAGCCAGTCCAAACCGGATTTAATGCCTAGTACGCAGATTCTAGCGCCGGATGAGAGCACATGGGACCGGTTGTACTCAAGTAACCTCGTCTTGGGGGTATTTTTCTGGATACTTAAAACCTCGCACTTAGGAGCGGCCAGCCAAAGATAGCAAGAGTTCCAGGCCCCCCCCCCCCTCGCGCAATTAGGGGTCACCAAAGTTAGCACCTACAGGAAAGTTTTACAGGTCAATTCCATCACCAATGGAGTATATATTTACGTAAAGACACTTTTCTGGAGCTAGCACATTTGGTCCCACGAAAGCGGACAGGCTGTCGCTCAGTTTGTTTATTTGGTCAGCAGAAGATATACAGAGTTCCAAGCCCCCCTCACGCAATTATGGGCACCAACGTTTAGCACCTACAGGAAATTTTTACAGGTCAATTCCATTACCCATGGAGTATATATTTACGTAAAGACACTTTTCTGGAGCTAGCACATTTGGTCCCACGAAATCGGACAGACTGACACTCAGTTATTCATTTGGTAAACCGGAGGTAAATAAAGTCTTCCAGCCCACCTCGCGCAATTAGAGGTCACCAATGATAGTACCAACAAGGAAAGTTTTGTAGGCTTATTCCCTCACTTTGAAGGATCTACATGTAAGACACTTTCTGGACTATTGCATTTGGTCCCACGAAAGCGGACGGACTGACACTCAGTTTATTCATTTCTCTGGGTTCTACAGGTTTTATGATTGGTGGTGTGTGTGTTTGTGGGTGTGTATTTGCATATTGATGATTATTGATGACTAATGATGACTTTTGATTATTGATGTAATTTTATGTTGTTTGTGATGATATGCATTATTGTCATACTTTTCTTCTTTGATAAAGTTTACACATTTATTAATGCGCTGTTCACGACCCTTCCACCCATAATTAACTTGTTTTAGCTCTTTACTATAATCTCTATGTTTAATAAGAGAAAAGAGTGAGAGCAGGAGGTGCTTAGACAGTAAAAGTGAGTTGAGGCTTGGAGAGAGAGATCATTTTGATAAATCTTCTTCCAGATTGTCTCAAGTCCATCTCCTATTTACACCTTTCTGTATGTGTAATCTATAACTCTGTCAGTCCACTATCCCTTTTCGATTTCACTACTATTGTCCAACTCGACAAATACTCTACACTTTAACTCAACCTCGACATGAATCATTAATGAAAGTCTGTGTGTGTACTGGGACAGGAAGGGGAGCAAGGGATAGTAACACTGTAACCTACCACGCATGTGGTAAAAGCGACTAAGGAGGGTTGGGCATAGGACCAGTTACCCCATCCTGCAGACATTTTAAAACCACAAAAATGTCAACAAACAATATGAACAGGTCATACGAAAGAAAATAAAACTCGGCCATACAAGAAAGGAGGCGCATGATGCAACATAGAGAAAGCCGAAAGGAGTCTGTGTTGCCTTCTTTCTTCTAGGAAAATCTCCAGATTTGACACCTGCTTCGTACACAAAAATCTGAATTTTCAATTCAAATGTCAGTCCCATTGTATAGCTCTGAAACATGGAGAACAACAACAACCAAAAGGCTGCAGACTTTCATAAATGGATGCTTGCGCAGACAAAAAAGGACTGAAGTAGAATTATTAGATCAACTAATATGGAACTGATGACAAGAGCCAGACAAGCGTCGGTGGAACAAGACATTAGACAAAGACACTGGAGATAGATAGGACACACAATGAGAAAACCTGATGATAGCATTACCCGGCAGTCCTTGTTCTGGAATCCCCATGGTAAGAGAGGTAGAGGAATACTAGAGAACACCAGGAGAAGAGAACTGGAGACAGACATGGATAGACCTTGAGCTGATGGCACGGGACAGGAAGACTTGGCAGACGTTTGTTGAAGGCCTATAGTCATTGGAGAGTTGACAGGCAGTGAATGAATGAAAGTCTGCGACAAAACCTTAGTACTGCCCTAAAAAAGTACAAACTAAATTTATAACAGTAATGACAATTTTAACAATATCAATGTCAGTGATTATTGTTATTGTGAGAATAATGATTTGTTACTTCCAATGCTCATGTTCATTTATCTATGAAACATGCTTTAGCTTATAAATTTCTCAACCACTCGCTTGAAATAAACTTCCATCTTATTATTTAAAGATACGACGTTGCAGTCGTCAGTGGTCAATTTAGATCAACAATACAACTTACAGAACATCAAAGTTCAACATATAGCAAATCTTTTGAAAGGTGTTAGCTTGAAAGACAAGAAACATGTATCAGTATTAGAAGATGTACATCAACAACCAATAAACTAGAGTTGACCATTACACCCAAAAGTACAATAATAAATTTACTGGGAGCCGCGCTGGTGTAATGGTTACTACACTGCACTAGCGATCGGGTTATCCAGGTTCAAGCGAAGCCATTTGAGAAAGTGTCGTCGACCGGGATTTGGACTGGATTAGTTCGAGCCCTGGTGAGTGATTTGAAGGAATGTCGTCGACCAGGGACTGGAATACCTGAATGGCTCCTGAGCCGACCCAGCTCTAATGGGTACTCTCGGAAGACGGCGAGTATCTGCCTGAATGGCGAGAGGACACTTGTGGGTGTACAGGGAAAATAGGATACTCACATAAAATCAGTCTCAGGTTAGATATACTAACCTGAGATTTCGCCTCAAGTAATAGCGGGCGTACTTTAAAAACAATAATAAATAAATAAATTTACTAATAAAACAGGACAAAGAAAACATGTAATGCATAAAAGAAATTGAAACAGTTAATCCAGTTAACAACCTCTCTTCAAAATAAGAAACAGTGATGTAACAGAACATCTACCCTGTAATATAGTACATTAAAATACGAAACCACACATTGTAATATAATACGAAACTTCACATGTACGAGTATTCTGTAAATAAACATGGCAGCAAACTGAACACGCTTTACTGTGTGCCTTCTGAAACATGTGTGTGCCTGTGAAGAGAACGTGGTAACGTATATATACATACATCATAACATTACATGGTGGCAGCGGCCGATACCGGACTGACGCAAAACAGCTACACGATAACACGTGAGTACAGTTTGTTCGGCTAATTTTCGTCATTGAGGTGAACCATGGCGGCTAAACACTACCGCAGCGCACCCCAAATGCGATTTGCCGGTCGAGATGATAAGAGTGAAGCTTTCTTATTATGGCGCCAACGCATAGATCTCTATTCCAAGACCACTGGTCTGGAAGGTCAAGCCTTAACTCCATATATTCTAGAAGCATTGGACGATGAAGGTTTGAAAATTTACAACAGTTTTGCTACCACTATGCCCGTTGAGTCGGCAACAGACCCCGCAGCCATATTGGACGAATTTTAAAAACGTCTGATCATAAAGCACACAAACTTTAGAGCGGCAAGATTAGAACTTCACCACCTGCGACAGAAACCTGGTGAAAGTCTAGATGATTTCTTCACTCGCATTAAGGGAAAAACAAGTGTATGTAAATTTAGCACAGAAGAAGAAAAAGAGCGAATTATTGAACAGATCCTTCTTAGCACACCAATGCCAGAGTTCCAGAAATGGCTACTGAGCCAAAGTGATACACTAACTTTACAACAACTTCTGGATGAAGGCAGGAAACACGAGGCACAAGCACTAAACATTAAACAAATTCAGCAAAGGTACAGTAACAGCCCAGGTGGATGCAGTGAAAAGCTATAAACCTAGACACAACAAAGCAACTGGTTCGAAGCAACAAGAAAAACACAATACAAGCAGAGGTGCTATGTGTAAATGTTGTGGCCTAAACCACATACAAAACCACTGTCCAGCTAAAGACTCTACATGTCATTACTGCAGAAAGAGGGGCCACTGGATAAAATTATGTTTCAAGAGGAAACAAGACAGTGCTCAACACAAACTTCACAGCAGAGAGTCATCAAAAACAAACACACATTCTATGATGACTGAGGATTTTGACTACGGTGAAGAAAGTGATCCTTCCACTTTTGATACTGTGAAGATACTAACTTTCAGTAATGAACCAAAGAGAACGCAGGCTTTCTGCAAGGTACAATTCCGAATACCAGGGATTAAAATGCACAAAGAAAGATATATTCGGTTCAAGATAGACACAGGTGCCCAAGGTAACACTCTACCCTTAAGAATATTCAGACAGATCATGCCTGACAAGGTGGATGAGCAAGGATTTCCCACAAGGGATGTAAAAAGTAGGAGTGGCAAGGACAAAGCTAAGAGCTTACAATGGAACAAGTATAGACTGTTTCGGATCAGTAACACTTGAAGGTTCATACAGAGACTCTGAATGGACATCGTCAACATTTTACTTGTTAGATATTGAAGTACCTGCAATTTTTTGGGTTTACCAATGTGCGAAAAGCTGAGTGTGGTAACTATTAACAACATTAAAGAGGATATATAGGATCTTGCAGATGCTCTCAGCAGACTACCAAACCCCAAAAAGATAGCAGATCTTAGCCCAAACATCAAAGTTGATTTTGTCAAGTTTAGCGATAATCGGCTTGAACACATCAGAGAAGACACAACACGAGAGATCCTATTCTTAACTCTCTCAAAGAACTGATATACCATGGATGGCCAAGCTCTATCAGGGAAGTTCCAACACACATCCGTCCATACTACTCTATGAGGGACGAGTTAAGCATCGAAGATGGTCTGATCCTTAAAGGAGATCGCATTGTTATACCAGAAACACAACGCGATATCATTCTTAAACAGCTCCATAATAGTCACCTTGGTATTGTGATGACACAACTGAGAGCAAAGAAAGATGTTTACTGGCCACAGATAAACAAGGACATAGAAACACTATGTAAAAACTGTTCAATTTGCCAAGAACATGCCAATAGGCAGTGCAGAGAACCTCTCATACCATCAGACATACCATTGAGCCCTTGGAGCATTATAGGAACTGATATTTTCTCCATCGACAATAATGACTATCTTATTATTGCTGATTACTACAGCAAATTTCCCATCATTGAGAAACTTCCACAACCCTCACCATCAGCTGTTATTGCAGACATTACAAAGAAGTATTGCAGCATATTTGGCATCCCAGATGAAATTAGATCAGACAACGGTCCACATTTCTCAGGTCAAGCATACAGAAATTTCACTAAGGACTGGAAGATCAAACACACAACATCATCACCTAGATATCCTAAATCTAATGGCTTCATTGAGAGACAGATACAAACTATCAAGTCAATCATGAAGAAAACAAGAACAGAGGATGTACACCTAGCACTCTTGAGATGGAGAACAACACCAGTAGACAGTAAGATCGACAGTCCAGCAGAACTTATGTTTGATAGAAGAATTAAAGACCTTCTACCATCTAAGGTCCACTTCCGTCCACAACATAAAGACAGCACATATGATCAACTTCAGCATCGTCAGCAAGTTCAGAAATCCAACTATGACAAATGTGCTAAAGACTTACCACCATTATATCCTGGTCAGCATGTGACTACCTACAACCACGACAATGACACATGGTCAAAAGCAACAATCATTTCCAGAAACCCTGAACCCAGGAGCTATACCTTAAGACCAGACAGCAGCAACAACCTCCTGAGGCGAAACAGAGTGGACATAAGAGAAATCCCACAGAATACAACAGAGCAGAGAATTCCCATGCTTTCAACAGGCAACGCAGTAACTCCAGACCTTGATACCCCAAAAAACCAACAACCACCAAGGACAAAATCACAACCAACTCGAGCTAAACCAGGGACTTCCGCAGAACCACCAGCCCTTTACACCAATCGTTCTGGCCGTACAGTGACACCTCCCAGCCGATACAGACAGTGACATATATACTCACACTGAACATTACACATACTTATCCTTTCTCACATGAAACATTTCGTTGGAAATGTTTGCACACATTTTTTTTTTTCAAAAAAGGGGGGATGTAATATAATACATTAAAATACGAAATCACACATTGTAATATAATACGAAACTTCACATGTACGAGTATTCTGTAAATAAACATGGCAGCAAACTGAACACGCTTTACTGTGTGCCTTCTGAAACATGTGTGTGTGTGCTGTAGGTATACGTGCATACATTAACATTACTCACCCAACTATGAGGTCTGAACTACATGTTACCGCTCACTTAAAACGGTACCTCCATGTAGTCTCATAGCAGATACTGCCATAGGGAAGTGAAAGTGTTAGAGACTTCATTTATACTAGGTCTTATATTTTACAATGCCAGTGACCTGTTTCTTTGCTTGTTGCCTTTGCCTTCCCTTACTCAAGTATTATAGGTTATATATGTACTGTACCTGTTGCCTGGCATCGCAATCGCTTTGTACTGTCTACAAGAGACATGAGATACACGTGTTGCGTGCGGGAAACTGTTGCTTTCGGCAATTGTCCGCCTTCCGTCCTGTTTCTCCGATCCGGCGATTTCTGAAACCATGCTTTTTAGTAAGTACTTTGTACTTACCAGTCTCACGTCAAAGTAAATGTAGTCTCATAGCAGATACGGGGAATGTCTGAAAGTATTTAATGAGGACGTATACTGCGGAGTCAATGGACCTTTTCTTCGTTGTCCGAACGGACGTTATGTGGCGCATGACTGTATTCAGAAATGTCGTCGCTGAGAACAGTATGATCAGATTCAAGGTTATAAATTGGAGAATGGCATTACAGTAAAAACAGTCGGTGAAGCAGCTGGGTTATTACCTCCCAAAAGACATGTAAATGGTAAAGGTAGTCCCGTAGCAGAAGCTAATTTAGGGGAGTGAAGTGTTAAAGACTCCATTACACTAGGTCCAGCGTTTATGAGGTGTGGTGAACAGTTTTCTTCATTGTTGCCTCTGCCTTCCCTAACTCAAAAGCAGGATCAGCTACCTATTTACAGCTGGGTAGACAAGAACATTTAACACAAACATAGACAATGGAGCATGTTTTTTAAAAAAACATAAAGAATAAGATGATTTGGACATTTTGAAATATTGTTTTGCTGCTGTTTTGTCTTCTATAATTGTCCCCCGCGGTACAAGATTGCTTCAGAGCACGTTCTGTCTTCTTGCAGTGGTATTTTCTGTAGTAGTTTTTTTTTAAACATGAAAAGGTTGCAGCCCCGTGCACAAGTCTCACATTATTCAACTCTGTGACATGCCTAGGAAGTAATGGTTTTATTGTTTCGTCACATCATAAGTCGGGGGAACTACACAGAGTATTGTGAAAATGTAATCAGAAAATGTTATTCAAAAACTGGTAATTTTTTTGTACTGTAAAAAATTTTGTATTTTGATGCCGATGGAGTTGTCCGTGTGCATTACAGCACGTTGTAGCTTGGTATCTGTCCCACCTTAAAAAAAGTGTATAGTTTATAATTTTGCTAAAAAGATTTCTAACATGTAATATTTAATGTTGTTGTAATAGTTTTACTGTTAACAAGTGCCACATGCAGACTGTAAAAACATCATTTTTTCTTTTTGTCCTTTTATAAATTGTGATTTTCATGACCTTCATCATCATCATTCCCTTTTAAAAAGCCTGCACCAAAGCATTCCTGGGCTCTTGCAGCAATTGTTTCTGTGGCAGTTCATTTTACACGATCAGGTTGCCCCAGCCACATTCGCAACTTCAAGTTAGACATGTCTATTTTTGTCTTTCTTGTCTTCTCAGGACCCCCTCCCCCCTTAACATACATGCCAAGTAGTACACTTATCCATATTCTGTACAGGCTTTTCTTGTTTTCATATCTTTATGGCTGTGCATACTTTCTGTACAGGTTTTCGCCTAATTATTAACCTTTACATTTTGATTCAGCCAAAAACGTCAGTGCGTCCGTTTTTAAACTGAGGTCTCTCCCAGCAACCAATCAAATCCTTTTATACCCAACAATTCGGCAAAAACTTTTAATTCGGCCTCAAACGCTTTCGCTTTTCAGCGTGACATGACGTATTTTTTTAAAGTTACCTGTATCAAAACGACCACGCATGCTTGCCACCACTCTCTTCGAGGACGCCATTTTGTTTAAAAAAAAACTAAGTACTTATAACTTGGGTTAAATATTGCTGTTGTTTTGCTTTGTGTTGCCAATTTAATCGCTGTCTTAATCTTTTTTCCAGTTATATCTTGCCCTTCAACTATATTTCCGATAAATTGTCATTGAATATTCTGTGTAGGCCCTATATAACTAGAAAAAAAAGTTTGTTTTTTGCGTTGAGTAGGCCTACTTTATTCCAGCACTCGAGATTCTCTGCTTTATTTTTTTTAATAAAGTGGGCAATCTGTTATCACTGGTCTAGGCTACCAACTCGTAAATAATAATTTTGTAAATTTTTGGTGGTACGCTTTTTCCTCCTAGATTTGATATTCTGTTTACAATTTTGTGGCTGTTTGTGTGCTGTTTAGCCGTTTGATTTGTGTTTCGTTGTATTTTTTTTAATTAATCATTCTCTTCGTCTACACAGATTATTAGTTGAAATATTTCATCACCTTTAATGATGATTGAGCCTAATTCAAAGAATAAACAAAGTGTTGCAGTCATGGTAAGTTTCAGGTCGAATGGGTTAAAAATACTCTTCCCTGGCATAGTAGATGCATCCAAGTTAGGATCAATCCATTGCTTTTTTTGGTATGTAGATTATGCAGCAAAAGATAATAAAGTAGTTCAGCTTTTATATTTGATCTGTATTCCAGGAAAGGAAGAAGCAAGACTAGATAACACCAGAAACATTAAACACCATAACGATGTGAAAGGAAATGAAAAGAAAGAAAACAGAAGCGAAGTCCTCCAGGTTAAAGCAACTATATAGCGAACAGTACAGTCAGTTGGACAAGGAAGTTAAAAGCCAAACGCGAGCCAACAAAAGGAATTTCCTAGACGATCTCGCAAGACAGGCAAAAGAGGCAGCACTGAGAAATGATCAAAGCACAGTATACAAAATAACTAAAATCATCAGCGGAAAATGAGGTGCAAACAATATTACATTAGTAAAAGATACTGAAGGCTTATGGAATTCCAAGCTACATAGTGTTAATCATAAAAAGCCTCTATGCCAGCTTTACGTGTAGCGATGGGCAGAGCAACCTAACCTTTGAGGTGAAGACAGGAGTACGACAGGGATGCCTCTTGTCAACCACTTTATTTTTAACAGTCATAGACTGGGTGATGCGCCAGACAACAGAGGGCAGTCCAAGAGGAATAAGATGGACTACATGTTCTACATTGGAAGATCTGGAATATGCAGATGACATAGCACTACTAACACATTCACATCAACACATCCAGGAAAAAACGGATAGACTTAAGTATAGCCAGCAGGTGGGCTTGAACATCAATCTAAAGAAGACAGAGGTCATGACGCTCAATGTGAGCAACCCTGAGCCCATATCAGTAAGGAATCTGCAACTGGAACAGACAGACACCTTCCCATACCTACGATGCATAGTAACACCAGACGGCGGAGCAAGCAAAGACATCAACAACAGAATGAACAAAGCAAGAACCGCCTTTTTAGTCTAAACAACATCTGGAAGTCCTCTCAGTACTGCACAAGTACAAAATTAAGATTATATCAGAGTTGTGTGCTTTCTGTGCTTCTCTATAGTGCGGAATGCTGGAGAGTTACAGAGAAGGATATGTCTAAATTGTCCTCTTTTCACACATCATGCCTCCGAATCTTTTGGCTGAATACCATCACCAACCAAGATCTGCTTACTCGGAGCAAGCAAGAGGACATGCACACCATAATAGCTGGCAGACGCTGGAGCGGGGTTGGCCATGTTCTCAGAAGAGACCCTGATGCCATCACAAGAACAGTTATGCTATGGACCCCTGAAGGAAAACGAAAGAGAGGCCGACCAAAAACAACTTGGTGGAGGACTGTGGAAGCTGAGATGCAAAGAATGAACCAGAGTTGGGGCACTGTACGAAGGATGGCCACCGACCGAGCAAAGTGGAATCACTTTGTTGTTGCCCTACAGGGAGCCGCGGTAGCATAGTGATTAGTGCACTGGCTACCTAGCTCAGTGGTCTATGGTTTGATCCCCAGATGAGGTGGGATTTTTTAGGCCGCAAACGGCTGCTGGGTCGACCCAGCCCCAATTGGGTACCAGAGCAGATTATTAGAAAAAAAAAAAATCACAACATCGAGCATTACATAAATCAATCAAGTATAGGTTTTATTATTTGACAGACAAAAAGAAATGCAAAAATTAACCCAATAGCCCCCCCCCCCCCCCCCCCCCTCTCTTGTAAAAGACAAAACCAAAGAAAAATTCCCAACAGAGGTAATTAACCCAAAAGATCAATAGAGTAACACTAGAGTATAGAAATAGACGATAAAGCAAAGATGTCTCTAATTCATCTATTCTGAAAAAAAAGAATAACAGTATTTGCGAACAAGAAAAGACAGAAGTGAGTACTATGATTATACAAAATATGAAATATTCATTATTCTTTAGTACAATCTGTCAATCTGTGGCCACGTTCAATCTCGCTTAGCTACTACTCTTGAACGTAACTTCGGTGTGTATTTAACATAGTCCAGTATGGTGCTTCTCCAAGGGAGCCCCAGTTCCTCCAAGAATGATTAATTTTCCTAATGGGGAACGCCCGCTTTGGTAGCGCTTATTGGATATTATAAAGTTCACGTCAGGTAGTTCATGTAGAAAATATAAACCGCGATCAAGTGTTCACAATGGACAGTACACAGTAGTCCCGATATTTAAAGAAAAAAAATGTCTGGTGGGTAAACTGGTAGGAACCAATAATGATAAGGAAAGGATCTCCTGTTGGCTTTTCTCTCTGTCCCTGGGGTTGAGTGCCGATTGTGGACCCAAGTATTATTTTTCTGGATAAATCCACTTGAGAAAAAGAAACAATGATGGTCAGTATTCTGGAGCAATGTTATATAGATATTTGGCCACCACGTGCTGATAATATTTGATGTAAACTATCTGGGTAGTTTTCATGTCCAGTTATAATTTATTCTTAATGTTTTTGCGCTTGAACACTCTCTCTCTCTCTCTCTCTCTCTCTCTCTCTCTCTTTGGATGAAACAAGAGGACCGCACAGGTCAACAATCTAAGACCCGATAATAATTAAGAATGTTACTGGAGCTATGCAGACCGCTAGATCGCAGGGTATTATCAGCCTATATTTGTTTGGAAGAAAGGCAAATATTATAACAATAATATAAATATTATAAACTCACACTCGTTACTGCAAGACCTCTTAACCACTCCGGTATTAAATTATATTTAAAACCCACAAGAGTCTAGCTAATAGTCTTATCGCTTTTAACACGAGTTATGAACACTTAAACTTTTACAAAATTACACATCATGTATTAGGAATAAATATACTCCGTCATTTATCAAACACCTAGCGTCTTATTAATTAATAGAACATCTCTTACTGGGAAATAAATAGTAATTAAATTTACGTTTACAGCTGGAAAAACTAGCTATAGGTTATTTAATACGCCATTCAATTAACACAGAAAATCACAGTGAAATAAAAATGGAAAAACTTTAACACGTTATTCACTTAAATGCTACTATATATATTATTTACCGCAACACAGGAAAAATGAATTTTTCTCCACGTATTAAAGTATCCAATATGTAATATGGCTCTTATAATAGCGAGCTAGAATATTTCAGAAATCCTGTAGCAAACTGATACTGAGTTTGATGTGAAGGACTATATATACAGAAATAGCGCAATTTTTGCTGAAGGACGACAGGACAGAATTCACGCCTTACGCTGTATCAGAGCAAATCTACGGTTCGATTCCTGAATCAAAGATATTTTCCTCACCGTTGCCGCCACTATGCCGTTAATGCTAGCGACCAGATCGTCTGTTGATCTCGTCTCTCTGTGTAGCTAATTACCCGGTGACTCGACATCAAAAGGCTCTGATCTTCAGCGATCGCGGGGGCGTGTAAGGAGCTTCAAAGCATTTCGCCTTCCACGTGTTTTGTTGTCGCAATCTGACAGCAGGCAGACGCCCTTGGCCCGTCCCCTTTTGAGGGAATATCAATTATGGATCTGAATAGCTGCTTGATAGCGCGCGAAAGAAGACAGGTAGGCGTGTCTAAAGCTATAAGTAAGGCAGGTAGCGAAAGGGCATGACCTTTTGTGTAACCACTTTGCATGCTAATTAGGGAAGCAAGGGAACGAGTTTGTTTGAATGAAAATTAATGAAAAGTAAGGGGCGCCTGTAGGAATCAAGCGAACTGGTCGAGGCGGTCTATTATCATAACCTGTCACAGTTCGTCCCGGCTTGAAGACATGAAACCATTTTTCATGTTTCGTTTATGAAAATAGAGCTGCCTTGATTCGTAGCTTCCGGGTGATAGTTGTTTTCACTGTCATCCTCCTCTTCCGTGCTCCAATTTCGACTCATAAAATCTGCTCCTACGTTTTGTTTTCCTGGAATATATTCCACTGTGAAAGAGTAAACGCTTAGTAGCAAAGCCCAGCGCATAATATTTGCGTTGAAGTCCTTGTTGGTCCCAAGAAAAGCCAGTGGAGCATGGTCTGTCTGCACCGTGAATGACACTCCGTAATGATATTCATGGTGTCTTCTTATCCCATGAACAAGTGCTAGACACTCTCTTTCAACTGTGGAATAGTTTCGTTCTGCTGTATTCAGTTTACGGCTGCCATAAGCAACGATAAATAAGAGGTTCGGATCATTGTCATCAGCTTGGAGGAGAGTTGACCCGATGCCTTGACCCGATGCATCGACCTGCAATATAAAAGGTTTGCTAAGGTAAGGTAACCGTAAAAGTGGGTATTCGGACAGCTGTCCTTTTAAAGTGCCGTAAGCGTGTTCGCACTTAGAATCCCAAATTACTCTTTCCGGTCGCCCCTTTTTGGTAAGGTCAGTAAGGGGTGCCGTTAGTCCGTTGAAATTTTTGATGAATTTCTGATAATATGCACACAGTGATAGAAATGAACGTGTGTCTTTCTTCGTTCGGAGCCTTTTAACTGCAACTATTTTCTCAATATTCTTGGCAACTGGCCACATACAGCCTTGAGAAATGGTATGCCCCAGGAAGCCAAGCTTTTCAAATCCGATGAGACATTTGCTAGCTCTGGCTGTGAGACCAGTTTCTTGTAGTTTCCTGAGGAGCCTAGCAACCGTAGCAATATGTTCGTCGTAGTTTTCCGTAGCAATTAATATGTCATCCATTAAATTATGGATATGGGGACTTTGCAAGGGTTCTAAAAGCTTTCTCATCATTCTGGTGAAGACTCCTGGTGCGTTGTGCAATCCGAACGGCATCACGTTGAAGGTATAGTGTCCTTCACTGGTGCTGAAATCTAGCAGGGGTTTAATTTCTTCCTTGACCGGTATTTGATAATAACCTTTACTCAGGTCAATCTTCGAGAGAATTCTTGCCCTGCTAAGCCTGGTAAACAGTTCAGAAGCGCTCTGGAGAGGCTCCGGCTGGATTTCCGTTACAGTGTTAAGTAAACAGTAATCTATGCACAGCCGAACTTCCTTATTGGGCTTCTGTAGCAGTACTACACTCGAACTGTATGGAGAGGTAGACACGATGATAATTCCTGCTTGACGTAGCTTGTCTATTTCTCCGCATAGCGTATCAGCTTTAACATATGGGATAGGGTAAACTCCGGTCCGAACAGGTGTCTCGTTTATCAGTTTCATACCGAATTCTATGAGATGTGTTCGACCAGGTACATCCGTTAACACTGCTGTGTACTGGTTCAGTAGCGCCCTCGTTTCTGTCTGTTGTTCTTCAGAGAGATTGTCACCAAATTTTACATCTTGGAAAGATTCCGTTTGTTGCAATGGATATACCATGCAACTATCGTCGTCTTCCTCATCTTCTGTCGCTATGGCGACCGTCAGGAGATGTTCGGGGGACGGCACCCGTCTTTCCAAATATTTCTTTAGCAGATTTACATGGTAGACCTTCTCCTTTCCTTTAATAGAGATCTTGTAGTTAGTTCGTGAGATCTTTTTAAGGACGGTAAACGGCCTTTGCCATCCGATACGTAGTTTGTTGCTTCCGGTTGGTAGTAACAACAAAACTTTCTCCCCTTGTTGGAGTTCTCTCTCTTTCGCTGCTTTATTATATCGTTGAGCATGCTTTGCGCGTGCTCGCTTAAGGTTAGTCGTTGCTAGATCCCATCCTAGTTGTAACCTTTCCTTAAGTTCTAATACATATTTACTGGCTGAGACGACTGTCTCGTCAGCCTTCTGGTCTGTCAGGGACCGGAGTAAGGCTTCAAGCGGCCCCTTTATAGGTCTGCCGAATAAACGTGTTGCTGGTGGGAACCCTGTCGATGCCTGTGGAACTTCCCTGTAGGCGAATAAGGCTGCAGGAATGAAAAGGTCCCAATCTTCAGGTTTCTCTTGTCTCAGCTTACGTAACATCATGGTGAGGCTGCCGCTGAAGCTCTCTACAAGCCCATTTCCGGCCAGATGGTAGGGGCTTGTGTGGATGTGCTTGGCCCTCAAGATCTTAAAGATCTCCTCCATTAACAGGCTACGGAATTGGGATCCGTTATCCGTCAAAACTTGTTTTGGGAATCCCAACCGTGTAAAAATTTGCACTAGGGCTTCTGCGACATGCTTGGAATCCGTGCATGTTAGCGGTATAGCTTCGGCCCACATAGTGCATGTGTCGACTAAGGTCAGGATAAACCTGTTCCTTCTTTTAGTCCTTTGTAGGGGTCCTACAATGTCGACAGCAACCCGTAAAAATGGTGTTCCCACTATTGGCATTTCACCCATGGGAACTGGGGTGTCCAATGCTTGGGTGCCACATGTTGGCACTGGGCGCAGGATTTCACGTATCTGATAATATCAGTGTTCATTCCTGGCCACCAATAGTGAGTCGATATTCGCTGAATAGGGGCGTTTTGTCCCATATGTCCGCTAAAGGGAAGAGAGTGCCCAATTTCCAAGATGTGGTCTCTGTACTGTTTCGGTACCAGGAGCATATTATGCCCTTGTTCAGTGTTGCCCGTTCTATGATACAATACGCCATCCTTAGAAAAGATGTCTCCGTTATGTCTGGGGTCCTTGGCCATTGGCAGTTTCCTAAAGCAGGGCTCCAGAGTACGGTCCGTTTGTTGCACCTCTTTAAGTTCCTTAGGTAACATGTTAGGCGTAGGCTCCCGTTCCTTCTGGGTTTGCCCTCTTGTGGTTACTGCTGCCACAATCGGCTCTTTCGGTCTCCCAATAAACACGTATCTATATCCAAGTATAACTGGGTAAATCGGATCATCTATAATAGCCACTTTGTTAACACATCTGACAAAATCAGAGTGTATCTCCACCATCACTCTTGAAAACTCTACATAGTTTGACGGTGTCTTCTGTCTCTTGACCACGTTTGACCAAGTGTCTGGCGACAATGCAATCAAAGGATAAACCCGTGTCAAAAAGACAAGATGTTGAAGTCCCGTTCAAAATAACAGTCCCTCGCGTTGAGGGCCTTGGTGCGGGTATAAATTTAAGAGAATATTTATTATTTCAGGAACCGTCCTCCCGACGTCCTGTGGTAAGAGTGCATTAGACTAAAGGCTTGACACTCCTTATTACAGTGGCCTGCTGAATACCCTCCAGGGTTCTCCTTGCATATTCCATTTGAGGAATTATAATGTATATTTAAGATATGGCCAGTCACACACAATCTCCCTGGCCCGCACCACAGGTACTCAGTAACAAGGCCTAACTTCTTGGCACGATTCACATATATTTAATAACACAGTACTCCACATTGAGTATGGTATGACATCGTAGCTTTTACTAGCACATGTCTCTACTGTCCTTGATTCTGATACTCTCAGTTTTAATGGAACAGTCAACTTACGTGCCCAAGAATTCCATACACACTGCTAAGACTAATCTGACATTATACAGTTAATGAATGCATAAGGCAGTGATGGTAATCGATCTTGCAGGTGCAATATAAAAATGCCCAAAGGCAATTAACACATTCTGAAATCAGGTCCTACTGGACACATTCCATGCATACTGGTCAAACGACACAAGCAGACTGCCGGTTAGAGACGCTAGCTTGTCCCAAATCAAAACTCACGTCTGCTGTCAATTCAGAGCAGGAGTCAAGACGTCACTTCCTGCAACCACGGGATACCGTGTGTAAACAATATATATCAGGAAGTGATCGAATACAAAACATGATATGATATTTACTCATATCATTTACTCCCCCGCCTGGATTAAAATAATGAAAAGGAACTTTTCATTATTTTCATAGTACAATCTTACAAGGTCACTGGAGAAACCATATGACAATATCCAAATACTTAACTGTCATCATTATGATAGCACCTAGAGGCGTGCTCCATAATCGACAATTTAACACACAAGGTGTGGTATTTAGTAATAACATAACTAAACCCATTATCGTTCGCAGACGCTCTTTTGACACAAATGTGAGGTAACTACATTAATTAGAAGGCAGTGAAGAAAAGTCAATATGTCAGTCATGGCACTCACACAGCATACCATGTCAACAAACGCCCTAAGTCGTGTCGGTATGTAAGTCTACCTATCTATCAAATGAAATGCGTAATAAGCAATCAAAGACAGAATAGAACATATGAGGTAGACAAATTAAAATATAAGTGGTGACTGTGACAATATGTCAAAATAGTTATTAATATTTGTATGTATGCAATGTCATGTTGTGAATGAAAATGTTAATGAGATGTCATATGAAGAGATATTACTTAATATCTACACATATGAAGGATATAGGTTATACTAAGTGTAAGCAGCAATGTAATTCAATTCACATAATGATACACTAATGAACCAATGTAATATCACTAGGGTTATTACAACTGGTCATGTTAGACCATACAAAGTTCTTCCTGTAGAAGTATTTAAAAGAATTAAAGTTACAGTGAGTCATTAGTTCGCACATCATTGTTATTGATCCTTAGTTAAGTATATATGGCGGAAAGAAATAGTTCATTGAAGAAAATCCATTTTCCATCTATGTCGGTTGTCGATGTTTGTCTTCCAAGCAATAGCATATACAGCACAGATACTATTGTTCATTCTGTACTTGAGAATTTCATAAGTATGTGTTGAAATATAATTTCTTTGTTATGTCCCTTTTTGAACTTTGTAGTCAGTAATTTTAGTTACCTCCCTTTTTACTCAACGTTTGAGATAGTTAATTAGTGCAAAACGTTTTGGAAAATGCAGCAAAGTATCTGAATTGTACCGACTTGGATTGTCATATTGCCAAAAGTCATTGTACAACGTGTATGAAGTAGCGAAGTATTGTTCTTGAGCAATTGCATTAGACATCATATGACGAACGCTTGAATATACATCTTGATTTAGGATGGACAGCAATTCATCATCATCATGTTGCTTGGCATAGTGTCTCTAGTTTTTCAACCGGTATAAGTGCATGACGAAGCAATGTGGCTGTAATATCCGAAATATGCAATATATGAGTTAAAAGAAGGCATGTGCCTTAGTTCATGATGCTACCTTTTGCGAAATAATTCCTGACTTGTCCCAAAGGAAGTAGTGTTATTATTGAGCATCAAAGTTGGATTGAAGCAGCATTTGCGGAGACAACTGGCGATAGCGGATGCTTCATGCATCTGGATAGAACATCGGCCATCACGTTTAACTTTTCTGCGATGGGTTTAATCTGGTAATTATAGGGTTGAAGGGCCAGTGAGGCACGCGCTGCTTTAGCATTCTTGAATCTCGCTGTTTTCAGGTAAGAAAGTGCTCTCTGGTCCGTCTCGAGTGTGAAACTTGCACCAAGCAGGTAGCGCTGCAGTTTAGATAAGCAGAACACAAGAGCCAGTAGCTCTCTCTCAATGACCGAGTAACGCTGCTCCGTCGGCGTTAGCTTCCTGCTAACATAAAGTGTTGGATGCAAACAGCCCTTCCATTCTTGCAACAGCGAACCCCCAATGGACGTTTTTGAAGCGTCGACTGTAAGAGTAAAATGTTTAGAAGGATCAGGCAATCTCAATATAGGTAACTTGGAAAACAGACATTTTAATCTATTTAAAGCCACATGAACGTCTTGACTATAAATACACCTATTTGGTGACTCTTTCTTCACCAGTGATGACAACACAGACGTATACTCTGCAAAATTAGGGATAAACTTGCGATAAAAGTTTAGGAGCCCCAGAATACGTCTAACCTGTTTTTTTGGTCTTAGGTATATCAAGGTTTAGAATCCTAGAGATAGTAGTATCCTCTGTTTTCAAAAAACCTCCTCCTACTTTATAACCTAAAAATGAAATCTCCTGAAATCCAATCTTAGTCTTAGATGGACGTGCAGATAAATTATGACGACGTAGAGTGGTAAGTAAGGATTGAATACCCTTCAAATGTTCATCCCATGATTGATGAAACAGACAAATGTCGTCAATGTAAGTAATAAGGTCGTCTCTGTCAGAGAAGAGTCGTCTCATCATGCGAACGAAGGTCGCAGGTGCGTTTACTAAACCAAAAGACATATAATTGAATTGAAAAAGTCCTAATGGGGTAGCAAATGCAGTATAAGGCTTGGATCGTTCTGTTAATGGTACTTGGAAATAGCCTTTAGATAGATCAAATTTAGAAAAAAATGTAGCCGTAGCTAGTCTATCCAATAAAGAATCCAACACGGGAAGTGGTTCCGCGTCGTGGATGGTGACCGAATTTAGACGTCTAAAATCTATGCATATACGTATAGATTTGTCTTTTTTCCGGATCAAAACCATCGGAAAACTATAAGGGGAATGAGATGGAGAAATGACATTTAATTTCACCATCTGTTCTAGTTCCTCTTTAACTTGACATTGTAAATGTATAGGAATAGGGTAAGGTTTCAACTTAATTGGTTGAAAATCTGTCAGAATAATATCATGTTCGATGATATCAGTGTGTCCTGGGACATCAGTAAGGACATCAGCAAAAGAACGTAAGATAGAAGTAACCTGTTCTTTCTGGAAAGAAGATAGAGTTGGCGATATATCAACATTTTTCCAACCCTCAGTAGACAAGTAGTGAAGACTAGATAATACTAATAGTGAGTCATTACCATCAGTCAAATCAGAATTTTCTTCCTGTATGACAGCCAAAGAAGAATGACGACAGACAGATTGATCAAGAGCTTCAAAGACTGGTCTCAGATATGGTGGACGTGTATGAAACTGCTGTAACATATTGATATGAAAAGTTTTCTCTTTTCCCTCTACCGAGACAATATAATCAACATCAGACAGTTTCTCCACAATCCTGTAAGGTCCTCTCCATGAGACTAATAATTTGTTATCTCTTCTGGGTAATAATACGTAAGCTTCATCACCAGGCCAAAGTTGGCGTAATTTGCGGTTTTGGTTAATAAATAACCTCGCCCTAAGCTTTGCCTTTTCAGATGAACCTACTGCTATTTGGCATGCGTCTATTATTTTTTTCCTCAAATTGACCACATACTGATATGAGGTCTGAACCTCCTTGTTCATCTCAGCACCAATTAAAAGTTGTTTTAATATAGACATTGGGCCGCGTGGTCTGGCGCCAAAAACCAATTCGAATGGACTAAAGCCTGTATGTTCATTTTTTATCTCTCGATACGCAAATAAAATAGCTGGCAGGACTCTGTCCCAATTTTGAGGATATTTAATTGTAACCTTATGTAGCATTTGTTTTAAGGATCTGTTGAGGACTTCTATTTTCCCGTTAGACTGAGGATGGTATATTGAACTAAGGGATCTTTGAATCCCAAACATATCCATAACCTGTTTCATAGCATCTGAAACTAACTGAGTTCCTCTATCAGATAGGATGCTTTCAGGAAAACCTATTCTACTGAAAATCAAGAATAATGCATCAGCAATATCTACTGTTGTGATGGTTTTTAAAGGAATAGCTTCTGGCCAGAGTGTGCACATATCTATGCAGGTCAACAGATATTGATGACCTCTGGCTGATGTTACATTTAAAGGGCAAATAATGTCAATGACCATCTTTGCGAAGGGACGCAAAGAAATATCAGATGCTTGAATGGGCGCATCATGTTTTGGTTTTCTGGTTGCTACACTTTGGCAGATGGTACATGTACGACAAAATAATTTGACGTATTTCGTAATTCCGGGCCAAAAAAAATATGACAAAACTCTTTGTTTTGTTCTAGCAACACCTAAATGTCCTGCACATTCAATGTCATGTGCATGTCGTAAAATGAATGGTCGAAAACAAGCTGGTACCATAATCTGTTTCTTTAAGGAATTAGCAAATTGATAGTTTCTTACTAAAATCCCATTTTTGATAGTATACCAGTGTTTTGCACAGTCATCTACCATCACATCATTCAAATGAGCAATATGAAAATATTTTTTTAAGGAAGTATCATCTTTCTGTCTTTGTATAAAGGTTTCCTTATCAATGAGCTCCATCTGAAATAAATTGTCATCATCAGTATTCACATCATTCATTACCTTAATATCATCATTATTTTCCTGTTGATAATGAATTATATCATCATTATTATTTTCCTTTTCTTCTTCATCTTCTGAAGTGATATCTTCAGTTATATCTTCAGGTAACACATCAATGACTGGTTTGTGATGATCATTGTCCCTGCGAGACTGAGCTCTGGTAGTCACAGCATTTGAACATAATAAGTGTTGTCTTTTCCATATTTCAATATCTTCCTGTGTACATTCATGCAATTTAGGTATGTTTCCCATAATAATTCCAGCAATTGGATTGACCAAGAGGCATACCAGTGTTCGTCCTGTAAAATAAGGTGTGTCCAAAAACACCTCTGCTGTGGGGTAATATTTCACAGTTCCACCAAAAGTTATACATTTCACTTCTTTTCCTGTATAATCCACCTTATCAACCAAGGCCTTGCGCACACCAATGGTGGTTGCACCAGTGTCTCTGAGTAAAGATGCTAACTTATTATTGACAAAACCTCTGTTCAAGATCAATGAACCAGTACTTTCAAAAGATGACATGACTGGGAGAGGGTGTCCGCATAATAATCTTGGCACTCCTTGAGGCTGAAATAAAGAATTGCAATTAGTGCAGTTATCACTATTTGCTAAGTCTACACTGCATGAATTTGCATGTGCTACAATATCATTATGGTTCTGATCATTATCATGAACAATGGCATTGGTACGTTCAGTGTTTCTTGATTGTCTGGAAGTATTGTTATGATAAGATCTTTTATTTGCATTTTGATCATTTCCTCTATAAAATGATTTATGACCTCTATTTGATTTTGAGTTATATTCTCCTCTATTTTGCCAGTTATTGGACTTAAATGAGGCTTGTGGATAAAAGTTATCCTCCTGATATGAATTCCAATGTCTTTGAGGTTGGTATTTATTAAAATTGTATCTACCTCTATTTTGACTGTAATTATGTGATGGTTTAAATCTTTGATTCCTATCCATGCTGTTTGATCTATACCTAGGTGCATTGTCTTGGAATGACCTGGCCGATGCAGCTGGTAATGAGTCCCTTACATTGTTTTTGCTCAATACTCTATTAGGATGTGCAACTTGATATTGACGTCCTAGGGTTTGTAATTTAGTCAGGTTCTCTGGTTTTCTTTCCTGCAGGAACGCAAGAAAATCAGAACTAATAGATGACAAAACCTTGTCTCTTAGAATTAAATCTGACAAACCCTCAAAAGTTTTTTCAGTTTTGGATAATTCAATCCATCTAGAAAAATTCAGTTTAACAGCTGAAATGAATTCAGTGAAATCTTTTCCAGAATCAGGGTACAAAGAGCGAAATTTCTGACGATAGCCCTCATCATCTAATTGATACCTCTGCAATAAAATCACCTTAACAGCTTCATAATCCCTTCTAGTCTAGTCTTTTTTCAATAAATCCTTTAATGAAGTCATGGTTGCTTATTCTTGTGTTTATCAATAATACACACTATTTTAACTTTTATGTATATGAATATGTCAGCTATATATTCAATACTTCATCCACCAATCTCAGATCAATTTATAATTGCAATAATAGATGTATTCAGATAAACAATATGGAGTAATGAAAAAAATAAAAACCACAACAAGTAAGAACAGCAAGACAGGGTTCGAGCAACTAAAGGCAATACAAAATGGAAAACAAAGGAATAACTATGAAATATATATGAATTAATTTAAACTGATGCTCTATTACAAATAGACAAGACAAGACGCATATCACAACAATTATGATATCTATGAAATAAAAGATAGTCAGAGGAGAATAGACAATATTACAAACAATAATGCAGTGAACTAAATAAAATATAACAATGACAGTACTTATGAGAACAAACAGTAGATAAACATGACTACACAGCTAACAAAAATGGATCTGTTAAATTCAAGAAAGGCAAACTTTTATACAACCAGCAGAATATGCTGGGTCCTCTATCTGAATCACACAGATACTGCCCTACAGAACGCTTGATTTGCTCATTCGACCTAGCTTTCGCGGTATTGAATAATCACAAATCAAGTCCCTCCATCCTGCCCGCTAGTTACAAAATAAAAACACGTAATGAAAACACATATGGTGAAGTCAGATATCAGGCAAACAGATTGTATTTACAGCCAAGCCGTATGTAACAATAAACAGACTTATCTGTTGCCAAGAAAACAATCCCTCTTGAGACTTCGACAAGCAAGGGATGTAGTGATGATAGTAGCCTAGTTTCTGGTTAGGCTTAGATTTGCTTCATGCTGACATTGAAGGACGTCGATGTGGTCCATGATTTATTTTTAGAATACTTGATTCTTGGATGAAGATAGTCAGTTCCTATGACTTCTATGTAATAATGGGTCACTTTTATAACTTAGTGACAACTTGAGGCACATTTATATTGATGGAAATCCCTTCCATTCATAAAAAATTTTGGCAGACGATGCGTGCCGCCATTTTGAAAAAATAGTCCTCGACTTGTTAGGCGCTCTTCGGTTTGTAAGGCATCCAATGGCTTGGCCCCCAGAGATGGTGCGGGTATAAATTTAAGAGAATATTTATTATTTCAGGAACCGTCCTCCCGACGTCCTGTGGTAAGGGTGCATTATACTAAAGGCTTGACACTCCTTATTACAGTGGCCTGCTGAATACCCTCCAGGGTTCTCCTTGCATATTCCATTTGAGGAATTATAATGTATATTTAAGATATGGCCAGTCACACAAATCTCCCTGGCCCGCACCACAGGTACCCAGTAACAAGGCCTAACTTCTTGGCACGATTCACATATATTTAATAACACAGTACTCCACATTGAGTATGGTATGACATCGTAGCTTTTACTAGCACATGTCTCTATTGTCCTTGATTCTGATACTCTCAGTTTTAATGGAACAGTCAACTTACGTGCCCAAGAATTCCATACACACTGCTAAGACTAATCTGACATTATACAGTTAATGAATGCATAAGGCAGTGATGGTAATCGATCTTGCAGGTGCAATATAAAAATGCCCAAAGGCAATTAACACATTCTGAAATCAGGTCCTACTGGACACATTCCATGCATACTGGTCAAACGACACAAGGAGACTGCCGGTTAGAGACGCTAGCTTGTCCCAAATCAAAACTCACGTCTGCTGTCAATTCAGAGCAGGAGTCAAGACGTCACTTCCTGCAACCACGGGATACCGTGTGTAAACAATATATATCAGGAAGTGATCGAATACAAAACATGATATGATATTTACTCATATCAGGCCTCCCCCCCCTCAAGTTGAGAACCCCTGACATGAATTCTTCCTTGCGAGGCTTTTGCAAGCATCCGATGCGATTAGCCCGGTGTGCGTGCCCTGATCAGATGTCCCTGGTGCAGCGGTCTTTCCCTTGTCTTGACCTTTCTGGCCACGGTGCCATGCCGGCCGGTTGGGTTGATCAGGATTGTTGTTGGTGGGATATCTCGTTTTGTAGAATTTCGATTTTTCCTGGAGAGGATGTTGGGGTACAGTTTCTCGTTGGTTATGGTGATAGGAAGAATGGGAAGACTGCTCTAGATTATTTTTCCGAGAAGGCTCATCTGTCGCTTTGCATTTTGAGCTGGGAAGCTCGGCCATAGCATTTACGTACCGTTCAGACTTACTGAGAATGTCATCTAACTTGACTGCGCCTTGTTCAGCCAGAAATCTACGGGTTTCACTTGACAAAGTGGTTTTTATTTGTTCGATGAGAACAAATTCCTCCAGACCTTGATAGGTGAGAGGGAGCTCTGAAAGCTCCATGCACTTTGTCAAATATCCCTTCAGGCGTGAAGAGAACTGGTGAAATGTTACAGTGCTTTCCTTTCTGCTGTTTCTGAACATTTGCAGAAACTTGCGAGCGTTCATTTGGAAACGCTCCAGTAAAGCCTTCTTTAGCATGTCGTAGTTGTCTTGATTGCTTCCCGGTTTCACGTAGACGTTATAAGCACTACCTTTCAAAGCATGTGAAAGCTTTAGGCACCACCGGGAACTCTCTAATCCGTATAGATTTGCCATTCTATCAAATTTCTCTAGAAACGAATCAATTTTCTCATTGGGGCTTGGGAAGGGTTCCACGGGAAAAGACATAGCTGCGAGTTGAGGAGATTGAGTGCTGGATTGATCAGTTAAAGATGAATGGGCAGAAGACGGCTCTCCATTGCTGGAAGTAGAGGCAGCCCCACGACTTTGTACCTCTAGAGTCTTAAGCGCCAATTCATGCTGTCTCTCCTCTCTTTCCTCATGCTGTCTCTCCTTCTCTCGTTCGTTTCCCCTTCGAGCTTCCATCTCCGCCTCAATTTTCTTCTGCTCCAATTGAGATTGACGCTCTTTTTCCTTCTCTCTAGCTTCTACTTCCTTCTTCTCCGCGTCGTATCTGTCGAGTTCTTCCCTGACAAAAGCTTTCGCTTCTTCTCCTTCCAATCCCTTTCCCTTGCTTCCTCTCTTAGCATGGTTCTAAGTTTAGCACGCTCAGCCATGGCAAATAACTGGCTGCAAATAACCCGAAGAAAGAAGAAGAAAAGAAGTAGAGAAAAAGTCTATCCTTAACCAAATGTACGAGAAATTACACGAAAAAAAATTATTTGTTATTTACTGAGATACCTCCTCCTGTTATCAGTTATCTAATCTATCGCTGTTATTACATGGCAACTAGGCTCCTAATACAGACGACTTAATCCAAAAATGGTAGATCATTCTAACTACTGGAAAAATTACTATTACTAACGGTAGAAAAAATATTGTTTTAAAAAAACTTAAGGAGAAAAAAATTTTCCTTAAAAAAAAAAAACTCCACCCAAAACTCGCCCACCTGAAGTCAATTAAGAGAAGGGACGTTATTAATTTGACTTGAAAGTCAGAATGCAGTCCTTTGCTTAGCTCAACTCTGCTACTTAAAAAAAAAAACCTAGTGATTGATAAACAATCACGCGAACTAGCGGTCTTGTACAAAATTATCAAATATCATATCTCTGACAAAGATTATTATCAAAACAAATGCCCGTAACTCTATGATGCTGTGGAGAGAAACAAATCCTCTATGTGTGTGTGGTCAAACACCTAGTAACTAAAAGCGTTGTCTAGGGGATAATAATTTAATATTCCTTAAATCACAAGACAAACTCACAACACACTCTATCTATATGAAACTTCTGATTCAGTATCATTTCTTCTTCTTCTTCTTTGTACACTCTCAGACGTCCACTTGAATGTTCTCAAAGAAAGCAGTAGTCAGTTTGAGGCTATTTGAATTCGCGTAAAGCTTTTCCACGAAAGGAGTTGGCGTCGGCCATATGCACTTTCTCTGTACCACATATAAGGGGCAACTTTGAAGCAGATGTTCAGCATGCAGTCATTTTATCAGTGCTACAGTTATACTGATCGGTAGTTCCTATATTTAGCTTGTTGAATAGATGGTATCTCAATCTGTTGTGGCCAGTGCGGAGTCTGAAGATTACCACTTGTTGTCTTCTGTGGAGCTGGTAGTAAGCACCATTCTGTATGTGCCCTGGATGTTCTACATTCCATTTGTTTCTGTATCTGATTCTGATAAAACTCTGCCTCCTCAAAAGTTATGCTTGCATCAGGCTGAGGTAGACGTGAACCTTCTTTTGCCATTCTGTCAGCCTCTTCATTGCCGGCGATATTACAATGAGATGGGATCCATTGGATCACAACACTTTTGAATCGTTGACAAAGTTTGTGGAGCACTACTCTGCGATCATCCAGGTCTGTATTATTTTGGCTTTTCAACGTTGCAATTACTGACTGTGCATCAGTAAAGAAAGCAACTTGTCTCTCTGTGCTTTCTTCTGTCAATATAACCTCTGCTGCAGTTTTCAAGGCCTCTGCCTCTGCTCTAAAGTTGCTGGAGAATCGTCCTGTCGCCACTGACAGCTTTTTTTCTGCACCAGTGCGTAAGGTCAGAAAGACACCCCCACCTCCATTTTCTGTTGCATTTATTGCTGATCCATCTGTCTATGCATGGGTCCAGATGTTGCGTGGATAATGTTTCTCTATGTATTTTGTCGCTATGGATTTTCTATCTGTTGCAGTTTGGCTCTTTTTACTTTCAATTCCAGGAATGTTTTCTATCATTTTAGGGAAACGATTTTGTTTCCAAACTGGAAGCTTGTGTGCAGTGTAGATGGGTTTAACAGTGGATATTTCATCTATGGATACTGCTCTCATTTGTGGTTTGGTTGATTATACAAAATTACTTCGTTTGAGTCTTTGCCTTCTAGGAGCATTTATTCTATGGAACATTGGGTGGTCTGTTAGTCTTTTGAATTTTTCGGTCTGTTGCTGAGCCCTGCAGTCTCTTCTATCTGTCATTGGCTGGAGGCGTGTAATCTTTTCGAGTTCTTTTATAGGTGTTGACTTCATGCCTCCTGTTATAATTCTCATTAAATTACTATCAAACAAACATAAAGGTATGTTTTCAGGCACTCGTAAGAAATAAAGAAGTAGAACACTAGACAACAGAAAAACAACAGACATGAGTGGCTTACCCAGGATTTGAACACTGGACCTTCCGTTCGACAACCCCGCCTAGCTATGCAAGCGAATCACACTATCCTCCCTGCCATGCACGCATCACCAAAAGATGATGCTAAGATGGCAGGTCAATAGTGCGAACCGAAAGACATAACACCGGAAGTCCACCATGGGCAGTACGGCCTATTAATGACGCAATCACTTCTGTTGTTTCTCTATCAGACAGCATAGGCCAGTCTACACAAGACAAAGAGACCTTAATACTGTGTTTAGTATATAATAGTAGACTTAGAACAGTTTTTATCTCCACAAAATCGACGGATTGTGCACATTGCCAACAACACTACCGTAAGTTGTCATGTTGTTCGATAGTTCATAATAGATTACTATCATATTTTAACACAGGTTAAACACTGTTTAGGTTTATTGGCATTTGTTAAGGGAAAATATAACAGACAAAACGGCATGAATAAGAACTTGGCGCTGGATTTAGTCAATTATAACTTCGTTGTCTAGTGCAAATTATGCATAATATAAACATTAGTTCGTACTGCTTTTATATATATATATATATATATATATATATATATATATATATATATATATATATATATATATATATATATATATATATAAAATTAAAACCTCGTCTGTTGCTTTTTACAAATAATTTTAAATTTAACATCAAATGTACCATTGATTAATGGCATTATGTTATATTTATATTACAGATACCCACTCATAATGTCAAAATGGAAGTGTGTTTTCATGGATGGATTGAAAAGAACAAAAATGTCAGTGCTTTTCCAGTGGTCGACAAGAGTATGAAGCAGAATGTCTTGTATGCAGAGGCGGCACATTTTTATCAGTAGCAAATAAAGGTGCAGCTGATTTAAAAAAAAAAAAAACATGTAGAAACAGAAAAGCTCAAGAAATGGACTAAATATTTTGAACAGTCGAGAAATGTCGAATTGCATTCAGAATTCTTAAGACTTGCACAATTTATGTTTGCAATTCCTAGGCCCAACGCCAATGTTGAGAGACTTTTTTCACTTACGCAGGGTCAATGGACAAAAGAAAGGAACATTTTGAGTGTAGAATCCTTTAAAGGCACTCTACTTATGCAGTACAATTTCAAGGAGCTTTCATGCTCTGATTTCTATGCATATTTAAAACGTAGCCTAACTTTGTTGAAGAAGATTTTATCGTCAGAAAAATATAAATAGTCACAAAATCAATATGATTTTATTAGCTTATTGTTTGAATGTTAAAAAAAAAAATGTTTCAGTGTCTTGTTGTTTTTAAATAAAGGTGCCCTACTTTTTGTCCTCCTTTTAGAAAATATTGTCCTACTTTTATGACCAAAAAATGGCATTTGTCCTCCTTTTTGTGTTGAACAAGATGGTCATCCTAATATAGACAGGCTTTCACCTCCGTGCTATGAAATTAATCTTTGCAGATTTTCTGCCAGTTTCACTTTCTCTTTGCCTAGAACTTTGACAGCATAGCACATTTCTTGTTGACAAGACATGAAATGATGCCATGTTTGATTAAAAGCCAAATGCGCATGTTGAACACACAAAATTGTGTCATTGGCAATAATCAATGAGCGCTTATTGTAACAAAGTTTTATTTGTGTTCTGCTCATGTTTTCAGGAACGATGATAATTGCAGGTCAGCCTTAAGTCACCCTTGTGTGTGTGTATGTTGATCAACGATAGAACACAGTATTAACTGGCAATAGAACTGTCATGTGTTATTGAAAGATAGTACCAGCACTGTATAAAGAGTACATCTGTATTAAACAGGAGTTGCCTGCCCATCTCTGGATTTGTGATAATAGTTGACCAAGCTGTTACACTTACCACAACTATTACTATCACAGTTCTTTTCTTGACAGGGGGCAGGAGCAGAATCCTGTTATTGGCCGCCATCTGTAAGAAATAGCTTGCAAGGTTGCTGTTAAATTTTTAACATCATCATCTGGCATATGGGAATCACGTCCACAGATTTTAAGTTCGGTTATTGACCCTGTCCTCTGCAGTTTTATTACGCTGTTATCATCTGTCTTGTTATCCCCTATCTCCTTCCATCAGCTGTGTATGTTGTCAGTACTGTTCTCCACCACACCTCACCCAAAGGAGAAGTGGCGGCTTACATAGCACTTGCAATCACAATCAGACTTTTTTATTTTTTTATTTTAATGAAGAAAAATATCCCGTTCAACCTCTGATGGGTTATAATTAGGATATACAGTGTATTGTTTTCAATTCCAAATAAAATGAAAAACTGCCGATATGAGAAAGTGGCATCACATTTATCAAATCATTGTAAATAGGGACAATCACAATTGTGCGTATACGTTAAATAAATAACATTTTAAAAAATAATATAAAAAAAAAACCAAACAAACAAAATCAAGACGAAACTCTGAACAAGAATAATATTAAAGTGAAGGGGTGTAAAGGCCTGGCGGTTCCAGTTATATAACTGACTTTAACAGATAATTAATTGACTTTCATCTGTTAAAAGTCATAAGCATTGGAATATCAGCATCAGACTTTCACATTCCCAGCCACTATATATTAACATTTTGATAACGATTTTACTTGTGGTTTACGGGCAATGTTCAAGAAGAAGATAAATGTTCTGTTATCATAGGTGCGCTGATAAAAGCGATCAGCTACGTCGGGCTTACAGGGAGCCGACCAAAGGTGTGTGGGTGTGTAGATGACAATGGACGCGAATGCCGTGCAGGACAAGATCAATTCAATCAAAATTACACACATCAAAGCACATGTAGAAGTCAGGAACTGGGGTAAATCCAAAGAACGTTCCACATTATTTATTACTACAAAGTTACGAGGACATCACTAACAGTACACTGTCACAGGTAATAGTTCACGATCAATTATGACACCTCAGGTAAACATCAAATCCGTAGGTAGTTAAGTGCATAGTATAACAATCCAAGCACAACGGCTGCATAAGTACGGCAGCTTATAATCATAAATCTCATGGCCAAATTATCCATACAAAAGGGAAACTGCATATGTCGCAGTATACAATAATAACTATATCGTCTGAATCAACGTACCCCTAGGCCTGGGTTAATATAACTCATGGGAGAAAACACATTCCCAGTAATACTCTGTCGAAACTTCAAAAAATATCCCCATCGAAGTTATGCATATATACTGGCCTATACATGGCCTGAAAATTCACCAATAATGTACGTTCTGCTGTACACGAAAAAATAAGCCTCATTTCCATGGCTCTTAGAAAATACTTTAGGAAAATCTCAAATATCCTTTCACCGCCAAAAAAAATATACCCTATCCATCAGCACATTAACGAGATGGCGAAAACGACCATCTCGGCGCTCTGCTCACAAAAACTGCCCCCGAAAACATCGCTGCTCAAACACAGCTCAGTGAACGCGAGAGACCATCGCTCACTCAAAAATCATCCCAGCGCGAATTCAGCGCCTGAGCTGAATTTCGTTCACCCACGTACTAGCTGTTCTGTATCCAGAACATTCGCGAAGATTTGCGATATTATTTTTTTTTAAACACACAAACAGCTACTCAAGGGAGATAACAGCAATCCGGTCTGTATATACAAGTATTTAAACGATTTAACTCCCCTAGACCAAAACACGACCTTAACATATTACACCACCCCCCGGGGAAAAAATTATATAATAATTTTTTTTTTGGAAAAAAAATACTTCAAAGAAAAATAAAGGGGTCGATAAATTACTAATCTCTACACATAAGGATTACGCAATGTTAAGTCGTGATAACAAAATGAACAAAAGAAGGATAGAAGTAAGTGTAAAGTACAAACGAAGTGAAGTACGTATAGAAAAGTAAAGAGATAAGCATACGAAGCACATCAACTTCAAAGGAATATCAAGTAAATGAAGTATAGACTAGCCGTAACATCATAAGCAAAAAGTGAGAAGAACGGATGAAATAGAAGAAGAATGAGCAGTAAAGAAAGAAAGCAATGCAATAAGAACAATGATATATCATGGTAAAACAATTACATTAAACAACACATTATATAAATGAACACCATTATAGTACAATAGCATACATTACAAAGAATAAGAAATTAGCTATGATCTAAAAAAAAGAAAATAGCCTAATGTGCATAACAACCAAGTTAATATGCCCTAAGGAGTAAAAATGATGAGCTCATAATGGACATCAAAATAAACAACACCGTTATACATAGCTATAGGTGACGCACAATCAAGCGTCGGGTGAGGAAAAAATACATCACAACCTCAGAAAAAATATCTTCTCAAAGTACCAATATCATACACAGTTACCCCTAGCGCACAATCACGCGCCGGGCAAAGAAAAAAATATTACAATGTCAGAAAAAAAATACGTTCTCTCATGTCTTCATATTTTTCAAAAAAAAAAGTACAATATTGAAATGAATCGCAATGATGAGTTACACAAAAATAGTGGCATCATTACAATAGTTATATGATTATCATTTCCAAACACAATAGTATACGAACAATACAGTAGTGCAATGGTGCATAAAGATGAACCAATATATTATCATAAAGAAGTTACATCAAATACTAATATTCTACTCTCTAATCCGCAATACTGTGGTGAACTTCTAAATACAATATCTAAATTAGAATATAACAGTATAGTGCATAAAGTCAAAGATAGGATAGTACTACAAATTTTCGGCGAGAATTGTAGTCGTCGCCTACGCCTTCAGCGTATTATTTGATAACGCTTTGGCCGAACCAAAAAGGGTACCCTATTTTTCAAATTCGTCCTTGAGACAAACGTACCACTTTTCCAAGTTCAATGAAGTATTTGCCTAAAATACATTGTGGAAGATAGATAACCAACGCAAATCACGTCTCACATTGTTTCTAAAAGATAAAACCAACTTGCTAGCCTTTCCCTTAGGCGGTTTTCAAATTACGATGTAAACGTTAGAAAATGTGGACACTACGGTCATGAAAACCCGCTTAGCTCTTGTTGCGAATGACGTAATTCTCGTGTATTACGAGAGACTCTCGTATTTAGCTTGAAAGTACATGGAAAAAGAATTTAACAGGAGGTAGTTTAAAAATAAACTACTAACATAGAAAAAAAGATAGAATTTTGAACCAAGCCCCTTAGCCCCATAAAAATCATATATTCAAGTACCTGAAGACTTGTTGACCAAGAATATGTTGTTAGTTATCTAAATAGAAACAGGGGTGAAACAAGGCTGTATTATGTCACCACTACTTTTTGGAATAGCTATTGATTGGGTTATGAGAAACTATACCCACAATGAACAATTGGGTATAAAATGGACAAATGGAAAATTCCTGGGGGACCTGGATTTCGCAGATGATGTAGCATTCTTAAGTTCAACACCAAGAAATCCCAAGAAGCAATAAATAATTTGTGTCATCTCTCGGTTAAAATTGGTCTCCAAATAAATGCCTCTAAAACTAAAGCTATGAACTTTTCTAACGAGACCTTCGATATCATCTTGAACGGGGAAAAACTACAGAAAGTTGAAAGTTTCAATTATTTAGGCAGTAAAATGACTCAGGATGGTGACACAAAAAGAGAAATCCATACTAGAATTGCTTTGCAGCTAGCGTTTTCAATAGATTATATAATATTTGGAAATTACGATCATTGAATATACATACCAAGCTTCGTCTGTTTAATTCAAATGTTTATCTCAGTGTTAACATACGGCTGTGAGAGTTGGAAAATAACAAAAGTGGATCATTGGAGAACAAGCTGAATACATTCGAGAACAAATGTCTTAGAAAACTCATGAACATCAGTTGGAAAGAATTCAAGACTAATCGACAAATAAGAGAAGACTCTAGGCAGAAATATGTCTCCGACTATATAAGGAAAAGACGATGGTCATAAATCGGTCATGTCCTACGAATGCAAAACAACAGAATACCACTACAGGCGCTCACTTGGGTTCCTGAGGGTAAGCGGAAAAAAGGAAGACCAAAAGAAACACTCAGAAGAACAATAATAAGAGAAGGAAGAACGTTTTGGGCCTAAATAATGTGCAAGAGCTAAGAGGAGTGGCGTCACAACGAACAACCTGGAGAGCACTGGTTTCTGCCTTATGCGCCGTGTTTGGCGCTTAAAGAATTTATTATTATTATTATCTAAATAGTCCATTAAATAATCAAAAATTGGTAATAATACAAAGAGAATCGGAGATACTGTCAGGTCAAGTCATGTCTGCTTAGATTGGATAGCATATTTTTGTTGGGAAAAAATTAGGTGAAAGAAAGGCTAAGATAGTACGATGAAGTGGATTGGATGAAATTTGAAGGAAGCCGAAATATTATTGGCTAACCTAAATATACAAATCTAGTTGGTAATAGTAACACATAGTGGTTTGAGATATTTAAAAAAAATAAAGTTTCATTCAATGAAAGAGATGCTTGGTCTCATTGGCCAAAGCCTTTTACTTTAACGAAATAGTAGGCTGCTCGCTGCCATTTTTTCGAAATATTCTGAGGAACAAGCAGCGATGAGCAGACTTGTGCTTTGTTTTAAACTAAATAACAACAGAAAGCAGTCTGAACAGAGGCAGTGATGAAAGTGTGCCATATTCTATTGCCTAATTCATCGTTACTTGTTTATATTTCATTGATATGTGGTAAGATTGATTTTATTGACTTTTTAATTAAAAAAGGTTGTGTGAAAAAAGAAAAGGCCATGTAAAAGATTGTAATTAAATGGTTCCATGGCAGACTTAGGCATAGCCTAGATGTTGATCCATCATATAAGGGACTATCTAAGAAGTTTAAAACTACAGGACTATATATATATGATGGTCATACAGGAACATTACAACTATCTTATTGCATGGAAAAGATTACTGCAGGAATGACAGAGGCGTAGCATCCATTAGGGAAGAGAAAAGAATACTGGTACCATTTTTTCCATCAAACTAAAGTGGAGAAGCAGAGTTGTCAGAGAGAGCTGACCATGTTCTTTTGTATTGAATGTATGTTTACATGTAAATTTGGAGGAATTAGTTTGATATTAAGACAGAACCATAACTTGCGTTGACAGGGGTTCCTGCTGGCCCTTGTCTGGTGCTGGTACTCGATGATAGAGAAATTCAACACGATTTCTAAGAGTCTCTGGTACCTGCTGGTATTAGAGAAGTTCAAGACCAGAGGAGACTGAAGTGTTTGGCCAAACCAACTACAACTGCTGTGATTCCAGGATCCAGATAAGTGCAATATCTGGCCTGGGACAACTTATCACGACTAAAGAAAAATCTCCTGTATAGACAAAAACGTTCCTCCAAAAGACTAACATAAACAATCCTGGTGAAACAAAAGAACATTGGGATGATGATAATCCCCAACCTGCCTTCTAGTACCAGTAGTAAATAGAGTAATTAACATCAACTTGAAAATTTGTAACAATGTACTGTGGACATATTGTCTGTTGTGTGTAAATATCTTTATATATATTTGTAAATATATCTATCCATCTAAATTGATTCTCATTGAACTGTAGTCCTGACCAAAACAACTTTAGGCTCAGGACCAATAAAGTTTAACAAAAGAAATTTTAAATATAAAATTTAACAGCTGGAGTTAGTTGAGTTTATCATAGTAATTAGTATATGTTTGTATATGTTTTTGTATTGAGATTCTTTAACAACACTCTTACAATACCCTAGACACTTTAGGTAGCTTTCAGTCACGCTAGTCAATAAAGAATATAACTTAGAGTGAGATCGTAGGGTGGTAACAAGAAAGGTACTCTGTAACACAGTTGTCCATTGTTTACCCCAGAGACCTTCACAGTTGATCTCACTTAAGTACAATTATAAGCACACCATTCTTCTTAACATCTAAACCCACCACATATATTGGGGTCTCTAAGTCCGAGATTTGAATTTGGCATATATAGATGAATGTTTGAAATAGGAATCTCATACAGCATATATTAACTAACTCCAGGAATAAAAATTAGCAGTAGTATATAAATTCAAGATTGTATAACTAGGTTAGTAGAGGTTAGGAACACCCCCTAAGAAGATAAAAACAATTAAGAGGAGATTTACAGTGATAGGTTGCCACAGCCAGTGGTAATTAGTTTATTATAGTTGGTATTTATTTTAGTTAAGTTTAAGATTGTCTTAGAACCTTATTAGACCTGCTTGAGTTTAGAATGGCTGATTTAGCCAAGTTCAGATCTGCCGCTGTGCAGACTGCTAAAGAGATGGGCATGGATGGACCAGAGCTGGTCCAGTATGTAACTTCAGAATGCGACAAGTATATTGAAAGGGGGGATAAAAAAGTTAGCAGAAGAAAGAAAATTACAGTTACAAATTGAGGCTGACAAAGAACTTAAGAGGCTGCAGATTGAGGCTGACAAGGAGGCTAGGGCATTGGAAGCAGATAGGGAGGCAGAGATTAAAAGGCTCCAGTATGAAGAGAAGAAGTTGGAGGCCGAAGAAAAGAGACTGGCTGCAGAAAGAGTTGAAAAAAGAATGGCTGCAGAAAGAGAAAAAAAGAGATTGATTGCAGAAAGAGAAGCAGAAGAAAAGAGACAAGCTGCAGAGAGGGAAGCAGAAAAGGAGGAGAAGAGGATACAAAGGGAGCATGAGCTACGACTAAGAGAGTTGGAATTTCAAGGCCATGCTCCTGAAAATGGTGCCAGCCCCTTTGCCTCACATGCCACTGCTAGTCAGGGAGCCTCAACCTCAGCTATGGGTTTTCATGTAGACCATTTTGTTGAGAAAGATGATGACATAGAAGGGTATTTAAGTAGATTTGAGCTTTTGGCTACTACATATGTGTTAGAGAGAGAGAGAGAGAGAGAGAGAGAGAGAGTTGGAGCCTCAAGTTATCCCAGAGTCTTAGGGGAACGGCTTATGAAGTTTTTGCCAAGATGAGCAGAGATGACCAAGACAATTATGACATGTTAAAGCAGGCTCTTTTGTTAAGATATGAAAAAAATGGAGAATTTTATAGAAAAAAATTTAGGAATGCCAAACTACTGTCGGGTGAGACCTATCACCAGTTCTCTGCACGGTTAGAGACCTACTTGGAGAAATTGACTGCTCTGGGGAAAACCCAAGATCATAAGGAAATGATCATTATTGAGCAGCTAAGAGAAACCATTGCTCCAGACCTGAGAAAGTTTCTCATGGAACAAGGTGCAGAGAAGCTGGGTGAGTTACTCAATGTCGCTGAGAGGTATCAGGCAGCCCAAGCAGAGATAGTTGTAATAAAAAGAAACAGGTAGACAATTTTAAAGCACCACAAAACTTTAATAGGCTTGACCATAGAGAACAGAACAAAGGTAAGCACCAGTTTGATAGGCCACGCAATGACTATAAAAATAAAACCCCACAATTCAATGAAAGGAAATATGATGAAAGAAAACCTTTTAACCAAGGAAAGAGGTGGTGTAAAAATTGTCGGATGGAAAACCATAACACCGAAAATTGTAGAAGGAAAACTCCTAATTTCGCTGCAATGAAAATGGGGAGAAAGGGAGTAAAGGTCAACCCTACTGAACAACAGGAACCTTACCAACCCCCAGTGTGTGAAGATGTAACATGCAATGGAGTCACCATAAGATGTTTGTATGATACTGGATTAGATTATGATTCAGTTGTGAGTTCTCACCTGGTGCAGGCAGATCAATACACCACAGAAACAGTGGAGATTCAAGCTGCAACCAAGGACGTAGCAACCATGACACTTCCCATCGCCAGAATAAATGTGAAAACGCGATATGTGGAAGGAATCATCAAAGCAGCAGTGATAAATGAACCAATCTACCCTCTGATATTGGGGTGTAGATATGTCTTCTTGGGGAATCCCAAGAGACCTGTGATCATGGCAACAGTGCAGACCAGATCACAGTCTAAAAAGGAGGAGGATAATCCCATAAATACCCATCCAGATGAGATGAGGAAGGCACAGGCGGAGGATAAGACCCTCAAGCCTTGTTTTTAAAAATTGCCCAAATGTCATACACCTCCAGGCAAGGGAAACCTCTATATGAAGAACAAATTGATTTATAGGAAGGCTGGAACTGGATCCAATGGTCATGGACAGCTGGTCCTTCCCATTTCATATAGGACAAAAGTGTTGGAACTAGGGCATGCGATTCCCTTCAGTGGTCATATGGGGATCAGCGCAACAGGACAGCGTATAGCTTGTCATTATTTCTGGCCAGGGATAACTGAAGACATAAAGAGATATGTAAAATCCTGTCCAGAATGCCAACGGGTAGCTCCAAAACATTGGACTTCTCCAGCAACTTTAGGGGAAATGCCCATAGTGGGAACACCCTTTGAAAGAGTTGCAGTGGACATTGTGGGACCTCTCACTCGGACCAAGAGGAGGAACAGTTACATTCTGACTCTGGTGGACACTTGTTCTATGTGGGGAGAGGCGGTAGCCCTGTCATCAATCGATTCGAAACATGTGGCAGAGGCATTACTCACAATCTTTACCAGGTTAGGCTTTCCCAACCAAATCTTGACTGATAATGGCTCTCAGTTCAAGGGGAAACTAACGGAAGAAGTATTCAGGATCTTTCAAGCCAAACTCTTTCATTGTTAGCCCGTACCATCCCCAAGGAAATGGCCAAGTGGAAAGATTTAACGGGACACTCATGTCGATCCTGAGAAAGTTGGCACATGAAAAACCAGATACATGGGACCAATACCTTCCCGCCGCCCTGTTTGCCTATCGGGAGGTACCCCATAGTTCAACCGGTATAGCCCCGGCAACCTTGTTATTTGGAAGGCCAATAAAAGGTCCATTGGAAGCCTTGTTAAGGACATGGACCGATGAAAAGGCAGAAGAAAATATTACCTCATCATATCAATATGTGAACGAGCTGACCACTCGTCTTAAAACTGGCTGGAAACTTGCCAATGAAAATTTGAGACAAGCCAGGAAAAAGCATGCTGCCTATTACAATAAGAAAGCGAAGTACAGAGAATTGACTGTGGGAGAGAAGGTGCTTCTTCTACTGCCCGGCAGCCAGAACAAATTGCAAATTGGATGGCAAGGTCCATACACAGTTCTAGAGAAGGTGTCTAGAACAAATTATAAGATAGATAAGAAGGGGAAAGAGAAAATCTATCATGTGAATCTCCTGAAAAAATATCTGGATAGAGAAAACCAGGAGGAGACACACCTACTGACCTTGTCTGTTGCAATGGAAATGAAAAAGGAACCACTCACCTCTCATGAATATCCTTTACATCCCTGTGAGACCGCTGCACAGGTAAAAATCAGTACGCACTTAACGAAAAATCAGAGGGAGAGGGTTCAACAGGTTCTGAATGATCATACAGATGTGTTAACGGACCGACCGGGGCATACAAATTTATTAGAGTATGATATGAAACTCATAGACCCAACACCAATCTATATGAGAGCCTATTCGATTCCGTTCGCTAAGGAAAAAGCTTTGAAGGAGGAGATAGATTATCTGTTGAGAGAAGGAATTATCTCGCACAGTGAATCTCCTTACAGCTCCAGTGTGGTTCTGTTAAGAAAACCCTCTGGAGAACACAGACTGTGTATAGATTACAGGAAACTGAATGTTGTCACAGAAGGTCAGGTGGATCCATTACCTGATACAAATCAGCTGTTTGCCAGGCTGAATAAAGCTAAATATTTCTCTAAAGTGGATCTGAGCAAAGGCTACTATCAGATTCCAGTAAAGCCGGAGGTTAGACCTTATTTAGCCTTTAGCACATCGGAAGGACATTATGAATTTAACATGTTGCCATTCGGGCTGAAAAATGCACCGAGTGTGTTTTCGAAGATGATGAGAAAATTACTGGATCCCCTGAATAATCCATGCATCACCAACTTCATGGATGATATTCTCATAGGGACTGAAACATTTGAGGAACACATTAACTCTCTGGATATGTTGTTTAATCGACTTAGTGAGACAAATTTGACAGCTAGACCGACGAAATGCTGTGTTGGATGTAAAGAGCTGGAATTCTTGGGACACACAGTACATCAGGGAAACATGACCCCTGACCCCAAGAACCTGGAGAAGTTGAAAAGAGCACCAAGACCACAGACAAAGAAAGATGTGCGATCTTTTGTCTCATTATGTGGTTTCTACCAAAAGTATATAAAAAAACTTTAACTCTATATGTGCTCCATTGACTGATTTAACGCGCAAAGGAAATCCTGATAGAATTACTTGGTCAGCGCAGTGTGAATTAGCCTACCAAGAGCTGAAGGAAAAGCTCACAAGCAGGCCTATTTTGAAATTACCTGACTTGAGTCAAGAATTCATTGTGAGAACGGATGCTAGTAATATAGGTTTGGGTGCAGCTCTATTACAAAGGTCAACTTCACTTGATGGAGAATTAACCCCAGTAGCTTATGCTAGCCGTAAGTTGAACTCAGCAGAACAAAAATATTCAACAAGTGAAAAAGAATGTTTAGCTGTCATATGGGCTATAAAAAAGTTCAAGATTTATCTCTATGGTAAATCATTTAAGATCCAAACAGATCATAAACCACTCGTGTGTCTGTCACAAGCTAGGCATGAAAATGCTAGATTATTACGTTGGTCGTTGCTCCTACAGCCATACCAGTTTACCATAGAATATATTCCAGGCAAAACCAATGTAGGTGCATATTTTTAAAGCAGACATCCGTACGACGAACATCAGAGTAGTCACCAGGCATAGGTAGTAAATTTATCTATGTGTATTTAGAAGTAGGAACTGACATATGATAGTCTGTTCTAAGTGGGGAGATATGTAGTGAACTTCTAAATACAATATCTAAATTAGAATATAACAGTATAGTGCATAAAGTCAAAGATAGGATAGTACTACAAATTTTCGGCGAGAATTGTAGTCGTCGCCTACGCCTTCAGCGTATTATTTGATAACGCTTTGGCCGAACCAAAAAGGGTACCCTATTTTTCAAATTCGTCCTTGAGACAAACGTACCACTTTTCCAAGTTCAAATGAAGTATTTGCCTAAAATACATTGTGGAAGGGGAGGGGACGGATAGATAACCAACGCAAATCACGTCTCACATTGTTTCTAAAAGATAAAACCAACTTGCTAGCCTTGCCCTTAGGCGGTTTTCAAATTACGATGTAAACGTTAGAAAATGTGGACACTACGGTCATGAAAACCCGCTTAGCTCTTGTTGCGAATGACGTAATTCTCGTGTATTACGAGAGACTCTCGTATTTAGCTTGAAAGTACATGGAAAAAGAATTTAACAGGAGGTAGTTTAAAAATAAACTACTAACATAGAAAAAAGATAGAATTTTGAACCAAGCCCCTTAGCCCCATAAAAATCATATATTCGTGTACCTGAAGATTTGTTGACCAAGAATATGTTGTTAGTTATCTAAATAGTCCATTAAATAATCAAATATTGGTAATAATACAAAGAGAATCGGAGATGCTGTCAGGTCAAGTCATGTCTGCTTAGATTGGATAGCATATTTTTTTTTTTTGGGGGGGGGGGGGGATTTGGTGAAAGAAAGGCTAAGATAGTACGATGAAGTGGATTGGATGAAATTTGAAGGAAGCCGAAATATTATTGGCTAACCTAAATATACAAATCTAGTTGGTAATAGTAACACATAGTGGTTTGAGATATTAAAAAAAATAAAGTTTCATTCAATGAAAGAGATGCTTGGTCTCATTGGCCAAAGCCTTTTACTTTAACGAAATAGTAGGCTGCTCGCTGCCATTTTTTCGAAATATTCTGAGGAACAAGCAGCGATGAGCAGACTTGTGCATTGTTTTAAACTAAATAACATCAGAAAGCAGTCTGAACAGAGGCAGTGATGAAAGTGTGCCATATTCTATTGTCTAATTCATCGTTACTTGTTTATATTTCTTTGATATGTGGTAAGATTGATTTTATTGACTTTTTAATTAAAAAAGGTTGTGTGAAAAAAGAAAAGGCCATGTAAAAGATTGTAATTAAATGGTTCCATGGCAGACTTAGGCATAGCCTAGATGTTGATCCATCATATAAGGGACTATCTAAGAAGTTTAAAACTACAGGACTATATATATATGATGGTCATACAGGAACATTACACCTATCTTATTGCATGGAAAAGATTACTGCAAGAATGACAGAGGCGTAGCATCCATTCTTCTTCTTCTTCGATTCTTAACCACCGACCGTCAAAGCAGTCAGTGGCCATCACACCTAGTGGCGTCTTGTAGGGCACCAACAAATTGATTCCACTTTGCACGGTCGGTGGCCATCCTTCGTACAGTGCCCCAACTCTGGTTCATTCTTTGCATCTCAGCCTCCACAGTCCTCCGCCAAGTTGATTTTGGTCGGCCTCTCTTTCGCTTTCCTTCAGGGGTCCAAAGCATAGCTGTTCTTGTGATGGCATCGGGGTCTCTTCTGAGGACATGACCAACCCAGCTCCAGCGTCTGCCAGCTATGCTGGTATGCATGTCCTCTTGCTTGCTACGAGTAAGCAGATCTTGGTTGGTGATGGTATTTGGCCTATTTTTAACAGTCATAGACTGGGTGATGCGCCAGACAACAGAGGGCAGTCCAAGAGGAATAAGATGGACTACATTTTCAACATTGGAAGATCTGGAATATGCAGATGACATTGCACTGCTGACACATTCACATCAACACATCCAGGAAAAAACGGATAGACTTAATAAATTTAGCCAGCAGGTGGGCTTGAACATCAATTTAAAGAAGTCTGAGGTCATGACGCTCAATGTGAGCAACCCTGAGCCCATATCAGTAGCATCCATTAGGGAAGAGAAAAGAATACTGGTACCATTTTTTTCCATCAAACTAAAGTGGAGAAGCAGAGTTGTCAGAGAGAGCTGACCATGTTCTTTTGTATTGAATGTATGTTTACATGTAAATTAGGAGGAATTAGTTTGATATTAAGACAGAACCATAACTTGCATTGACAGGGATTCCTGCTGGCCCTTGTCTGGTGCTGGTACTCGATGCTCATTGAAGAAGTCTGCACGATTTCAAAGAGTCTCTGGCACCTGCTGTATTAAACGAAGTTCAAGACCAGAGGAGACTGAAGTGTTTGGCCAAACCAACTACAACTGTGGCTTTGATTCCAGGATCCAGATAAGTGCAATATCTGGCCTGGGACAACTTATCACGATTAAAGAAAAATCTCCTGTGTATAGACAAAAACATTCCTCCTAAAGACTAACATAAACAATCATAGTGAAACAAAAGAACATTGGGATGATGACAATCCCCAACCTGCTTCCCATACCAGTAGTTAAATAGAGTAAATAACATCAAAGTGAACATTTGTAACAATGTACTATGGACATATTGTCTGTTGTATGTAAATATCTTTATATATATATTTGTAAATATATCTATCCATCTAAATTGATTCTCATTGAACTGTAGTCCTGACCAAAACAACTTTAGGCTCAGGACCAATAAAGTATAACAAAAGAAATTTTAAATATAAAATTTAACATCTGGAGTTAGTTGAGTTTATCATAGTATTTAATATATGTTTGTATATGTTTTTGTATTGAGATTCTTTAAACAACACTCTTTACAATACCCTAGACACTTTATGTAGCTTTCAGTCACGCTAGTCAATAAAGAATATAACTTAGAGTGAGATCGTAGGGTGGTAACAAGAAAGGTACTCTGTAACACAGTTGTCCATTGTTTACCTCAGAGACCTTCAAACCTACCAACTGTGGCTGTGTAAACTCCCGGCCCTGTATGGTGACAATGAAACCTTCCTCCGTTACGCACAAAAAAAAAAAAAGGTGACAGAGAAAGTAGCACAGACTAATCCGGAATCCTGAATTAAACAGGGTCATAAAAGTATCTGAGAAAAATAGCAGCATGTAATTTATGTAGAGAACAGTCGCGAATATACTCATGATACCCCCGTCAAAAGGTAAATCTAGAAGATGGTAATGATGACTAAGAGCGTCACGATGGCTGACAATCTGAGATCTTGCGCAAGACAAAGGACATGAAGTAGACAAAGGCGTACATCTTAAAGGCCGAACTGAAGTTACAGCCTGAGTACCGGGCAAAGAAAAAACAAGAAGCATACAATAAAGATGCAAAAACAGACAATAGTAAACTTGGACCTACGTCGAAGTTTAAAAGAAAAGCAGTAAGTACGACAAAAAGTCGTAAAAGACGAAGATACTGAGCTAACCGGCCCAGTAAGAAAAGTAAGGAAACTCATAAGGTATAGATATGTACTAACAATTAAGTTCGTACATGTAGCAAAGAAAACACTAGTCATTGCAGTAAATAAGTTGCAATAAATGTGACTGGATGTAGATTCAGTCGTAGCACTAAAGTTAGTGTGTGTCAGACAAAATCGAAGGATCTTCTTCTATAATAGTAGCTAAAGAAGAATCATAGTTAGAGCAACGACGTACTGAGGTATGTCGAACTGGGCTACAAGAAGCACCAAAATTAGTATGATGAACAATCGTATCATCAATACTGCAAGATTGCACAAAATTAGCAAAATTTATCACGTTAGCAGAATGTACCTGGTGAAAAGATTTTGGCATAGTTCCTAAGGTGGAAGCAGTAAGGTTATGTTGCCGTTCCCAAGCAGCAATTTGTACCGGCGTACACACCTTTACACCATGTATCTGTCCGACAGTAAGGTCGGCGATAGGTGCTCTGAGCAAACGCACACGTGGTAATGTGGACTAATTAGAGACACTATTATTATTGTTACCTTGATCATTAACAACCTGGGGTTCTTGTTGAGCAGAGTTAGCCTGGTGATGCGATCTATTATTTGAGCTACCGTCATATCGCGATCTTTCGCTGCTATTATCTCTATTGGAAGCATTGTTATTTGCTCTATTGAAACTATTGTTCTGATTCGAACCCCAGTTAGCATAGTTGCGATTGTCATTTCCCCTTAGATCAAAATATCTATTCGATGGGTTTTGTTGTCTCCGAGAGAAATTATTGTAGGATTGATAATCTCTATCGTAGCTATCTCTTCCAAAATTTCCATAATTGTTGGAACTAAAATGTTGAGGACCGTTAAATTGTCTCCAATTCCTTGAAGAATGAGAATCAATACGTGATGGACCCCCTTGGTATTGTCTAAAATCACGATTATCTCTCCTACCAAAATTGCGATCAGCACTTCGAGGTCTACGTCGCAAATTAGGACCATATGGTATTGCTGAAGCCACAGGTAAACCTTCTTCGACTTTAGAATTGCTAACCGTTACATTTGGATGCGCCGTGACGTATTGGCGACAGTATTGTTCCATATCTTTCAAATTTGGAGGCTTTCGCTCATGTAGAAAGGAAAGAAAAGATTTATTAACTGACGACATGACTTTGTCGCGCAGCGATAAGTCCATAAGGGCTTCATATGTGTGTTCAGTTTTTGACAGTTCAACCCAACGTGAAAACGTTAGGCGTATATTTGATATAAAGTCTGAAAAATCTTTCCCTGTCACTGGCAACAGAGTCTTAAAGCGCAGACGATAACCTTCTTCATCCAGCTGGTATTTTTTTAATAAGGCCGCTCTGACAACATCATAGTTATTCTTGTCAGGACCTTCCAACATACTTATAGTATTGAAAGCTTCACCCTTAAATAGCTTAATAAGCTGTTCACAATATTGCGAATTGTCTATCTTATGAGATTCGCACGAAAGTTCAAATCTATTTAGATAGAATGAAATATCGTCACTGGCAGAGTTGAAAACAGGCAATTTAATATCATAAGGTTTAGTATTTGCCTTATTAGAAGTTGTTTGATTGTTTGTCTCATTTTGTGTATTAATCACATTCACTACCTTCATTTTCTCCAGCTCAATAGCTAACAACTTTTGCTCATGGAGTCTAACGTTTTTCTCAGCTTGCAATTGCATCTGCAATTTTCTTTCTTCAGCCTCTCTTTGCTGTTGAATTTTTCTCTCTTCAGCTTCTAATTTCTGTTTCTCCATTTCCATTTTCTGTTTTTCAGCCTCCATTTGCATTTGGATTTTTCTGTCTTCAGCTTCTATTTGCTGTTGAATCTTTCTCTCTTCAGCTTCTAATTTGTGTTTCTCCATTTCCATCTTCTGTTTCTCAGCCTCCATTTGCATTTGGATTTTTCTATCTTCAGCTTCTCTTTTCTGTTTTTCGACTTCCATTTTCTGTCTCTTTTCTTCGGCCTTCTGCGCCTTGGCATATTCAGCAAGACCAAATTATCTTTAAATTCGGCGTAAACAGAGTATGCCCAGAATTATGTCATGGGATTTTTTTACGAACGAACTTAGACACACAGACCCTATAGAACGCTTTCGTAGGCCTCGGTGAAGTGGGATATCCTACGAAAGTCTCCGCCCAACCTGCCCGCTGAAATATGAAACATATAAACATATAACACAGAAAATGAGGATCTAATAGAGTAGTCTGAGGAAGGCCTAATCAACCACACAGTGGCACAGTTTACAACACAAACAAATAGCCACTTATCTTTAACTGGAAAAAATCCTGGTCTCCGCAACAACTGCAAAAATATATACAGCTAACACAGTCTGTAACAATCCACTGGCGATCGACACCGGAACTCCAAGGTAACTCCAGACATCGAGTGCTGACATAAGAAGTTGGCCCACAAGAAGGAGTACAGGAACACTGGAACTCTTGAAAATAATATATGATGTCAACTTCCAAAACACTTGTGTACATACGACTCGTACAGGGAACGCTGTGAGACTTGGCTTGACATCATGAACTTGTAAGATAATATCCTTCATTCGTTGGTAACACCCCAAAATGCTGGCTCACCACTGATAACGATTTTACTTGTGGTTTATGGGCAATGTTCAAGAAGAAGATAAATGTTCTGTTATCATAGGTGCGCTGATAAAAGCGATCAGCTACGTCGGGCTTACAGGTAGCCGACCAAAGGTGTGTGGGTGTGTAGATGACAATGGACGCGAATGCCGTGCAGGACAAGATCAAGTCAATCAAAATTACACACATCAAAGCACATGTAGAAGTCAGGAACTGGGGTAAATCCAAAGAACGTCCACATTATTTATTACTACAAAGTTACGAGGACATCATTAACAGTACACTGTCACAGGTAATGGTTCACGATCAATTATGACACCTCAGGTAAACATCAAATCCGTAGATAGTTAAGTGCATAGTATAACAATCCAAGCACAACGGCTGCTTAAGTACGGCAGCTTATAATCCTAAATCTCATGGCTAAATTATCTATGCAAAAGGGGAACTGCATATGTCGCATTATACAAAAATAACTATATCGTCTGAATCAACGTACCCCTAGGCCTGGGTTAATATAACTCATGGGAGAAAACACATTCCCAGTAATACTCTGTCGAAACTTCATAAAATATCTCCATCGAAGTTATGCATATATACTGGCTGTGATAAAATTAACAGTGATACAACGTAAAAATATCTCCAAAGATAAAATGTAGGGATAAAAATAATGCGTAAGCTACTAGCAGACATGATCGCCCACGCCGCGGGTCACTACCCGCCATGAAAATTAAATTGTTAGACGTGAAGGCAAAACGTTTACCCTTGGGACGGGATGAGAACGGAGATCAAAAGGAAAAAATATGACTGAACACGTGCTTGAAACTAGCAAGGCTAAACAGACGCAATTGGTGGGGAAAGGAAAAAAATTCACGTCCCCAAGTTGACACAAGGTAAAGAAAAACGACAAAAGGGACCTTAGTTATTATACGCAACAGTCATTTCTTGGACGCTTTTGCGATATTTTGTCCTTTATTTAAATTCAGCGGCAAACGCCTTATAGAAGATGCTCGAACATATTTTAAAAAAAAACCAACTAACCTTGAAAAGTAACTTTTTCTTAATAATAATGTTAGGAATATAAAACCTAGCTGGCCGGATGGCCCATCTTGAGCAGAGAAATAATATGCTTTCATTCATACAGACGGATAGATAATAATGAAGATATTGACAAAAGACTGTGTTGTTCATATCAGCGAGCGACTGCATTGAAACAAAAAATGTCACTAATTTTCAAAAATTGCGGCCTTGAGACTCAAGTGCTAAAATCTAGTTGGAAGGAAAGAGAAGGGGAATTAGTGGAAGCTGTGGCTAAAAATAACTTTAAAGGCAAAATTGTGTAGGGGACGGCAGAGTTGGTTCAAAAAACAAGTGTGTTTTTTTGTGAAACGCAAGTAGAGACAGACGGACCAACAGACAATAATACATACTTGACTGAGGTATGACTGAATTGACTTTTTGGTAGGAGGTTTGAATTTGAAAAGGAAAAAAGGCGGTGATTGACCATAGAAAAACATATTATCGGCGCTCAGTCGCGCATCTTTGCCATTCATCATAAGTTGTCCAGTAGTAGACACAGAAATTCTTCAGTGGTGTATTTCCCAAAAGCTAATTGCAATATTTAGAGGGACGCCATACTAGAGCCAGCAGCTCAGCTAAGTTTTGCTAGCATATACTGTGTTCTCTATTCATAATTCTGAACTGTGAGTTTTTTATTTGGCACCAAAGTGGTGTCAAATGATGTGTTGAAGAATACAAGAGTGGACCCGTGCAGTCTAATATTTTGGCAGAGCAGCCTTATATTGCCCCCAAGCATGGAGAGGTGGGGCCACCAGATTCCAGCACCAGTACTACTCAGTCAAGATACGTGAGCGTCTGGCCTGCTGAGCCTTCACCAACTTATTTTCTAACACACCAACTATAACCCCATCAATAAAAGGACAATGTTTAGTAGCCATAGACAGGGAGTGATGAGGCCACCCCAACAGCACATCCATTAATCGTTCTCCCAGATAAAGTACAACTATAAACAGTAGTAATATTAACTAGTCTCGTAAAATACATATGTACACACCTTTCATTTATTATGCCATATATTCATGCATTTCATTCATAATTTCAAAACCTTTCATATGTTCTGACCAAAATAAAACCTTGGTTCAGAACAAATAAACTTGAAGAAAATTTAATATCAAAATTTTAAACAGCTTGAGTTAGTTCAGTGTGTTATACATTTTATTAATATTATTAGACTTATTAAATATCTGTGTGTCTGTGTATGTAATCTACCACAACACATTACATATCAGTACCCTAGATTGTTAACGTAGCCACATTCATTAGTAGAAAAAAAGATATGTGTGAGGTCGTAGTGGTAGCAAGAAGGGCCTTCTGTAAATTCACAGCTACATTTATCTCAGGAGCCTTCACAGCTGACCTCATGCATCACACTAGGTAATATCACAATCATACAATACCATCAAATCCACTACACTGGCCTATCCATGGCCTGAAAATTCACCAATAATGTACGTTCTGCTGTACACGAAAAAATAAGCCTTATCTCCATGGCTCTTAGAAAATACTTTTGGAAAATCTTAAATATCCTTTCGCCACCAAAAATAATATACCCTATCCATCAGCACATTAACGAGATGGCGAAAACGACCATCTCGGCGCTCTGCTCACAAAAACTGCCCCCGAAAACATCGCTGCTCAAATACAGCTCAGTGAACGCGAGAGACCATCGCTCACTCAAAAATCATCCCAGCGCGAATTCAGCGCCAGAGCTGAATTTCGTTCACCCACGTACTAGCTGTTCTGTATCCAGAACATTCGCGAAGATTCGCGATATTATTTTTTTAAAAACACACAAACAGCTACTCAAGGGAGATAACAGCAATCCCGTCTGTATATACAAGTATTTAAACGATTTAACTCCCCTAGACCAAAACACGACCTTAACACATTTGTTCGTGTTAAATATTGTTTGACTATATTATGCAGTATCCTAGGTCTGTCTACTCTCAACACCTCTTCTATATTTACAGGTAAGTTGGATGCTTGCAAATAATCTAATATGGGTATCCTCATTTGTTCATACCTCTTACATTTTAACAAGAAATGTTCTATATTATTGTCTTGAAGACAAAATGCACAGTAAGGTTCTTCTATTCTGAAATAGCCTTTTCCCAGCTGTAGCCTGAGAAGTTTCTTATTACTGGGAATTTTCAATTTCCTAGATATCTGACATTTTTTTGTTGGAGCCTTGAACAACTTATATGCATGTCTTCCTTTCAGATTTTTATCCCACTCTGCTTTCCATTCATCTTTTATTATACATTTAATGAAGCTCTTAATCTCTGATTTACTCGTCCCTACATTTATTAGATTATTATCAGATCTACCTTTCTTGGCTTCTTTATCTGCCTTTTCATTTCTTTCTATGCCAACATGTGAAGGTATCCAAGCAATTAAGACTGAACATCCTCTGGAATATAAGTATGTAGTAGTCAGAAATATCTTCTCTGCTATATCAGGTCTACTACATTCTCGTAAGCTTCTACGTGCTTTAATTGTTGAAAGAGAGTCAGTTAAAACTGTAAGTTTTTTGGGAGGGTTATTAGAGAATATTTCTAGTGCTTTTAGTATTGCCACCATTTCTGCAGTGAAAATGGATGTATTTTCTGTGATGCTATATTCTCTTGCTTTATCTGCCTTTTCATTTCCCTCTATGCCAACATGTGAAGGTATCCAAGCAATTAAGACTGAACATCCTGTGGAATATAAGTATGTAGTAGTCAGAAATATCTCCTCTGCTATATCAGGTCTACTACATTCTCGTAAGTTTCTAAGTGCTTTAATTGTTGAAAGAGAGTCAGTTAAAACTGTAAGTTTTTTGGGAGGGTTATTAGAGAATATTTCTAGTGCTTTTAGTATTGCCACCATTTCTGCGGTGAAAATGGATGTATTTTCCGTGATGCTATATTCTCTTGCCATTTTCCATATTGGAATATATATTCCTATCCCCAATTTGCCATCCTCTCCCTTCGATCCATCTGTGTACACAGTAATGCTGTCTTTTGATATTTGTTGTATATATTCATTGTCTGTGTTTTTAATATTTTCTATATTATTTGTTTTCTTAAGTATTTCTGCTAGGTGGTAGTCTGTGTCTGGTTTCTTGATCTCCCAGGGTGGAATCACTGGCTTGTATTCGCAACTGTTATTAATTGATGTAATTAATGTACCCAGATGGACAATTTCCTCCATACACTTCCATCCTGTAGGGTATCTAGTGGTATTCATTGGATTGGCCTGAGTTGTTAGCTGGAAAAACAGAATAAATCCGGAGCCTTTAATTAACACGCAAGTCTTTACCGTCGAAAAGTTCGCCCATAAGGCTTAGCTTATTTTGTAAACCAATCACCACTATATGGTGTTTTGATTCGTATCATCCACTTACGTGTGTATTATCATTTGGGAAGGGTTGTTTAAAAAAAAATAGATTAATAAACAACCTTAGATAATAGATGTGCAGATGATTCAGTTTTGTTAGTTAAAAGTGATCAGGAATTATAAGAACTGGTGAAGCAAGTAAACAGCATAAGTCGTGATTATGTACTGGACACTGACATTGAGAAAACGAAAACTATAATTAGCAAAACAGACGATAAGCCAACATTAAAGATACAAATAAATGGAAAATTTCTGTACCAACTTGAGAGGTTCTCAAATCTTGGTCATATAATATCACTAAAGAGCTGATATGAAACAGAAATTAGGAAAAGAATTGGAATGGCCAAAGATACATTCAACATCATGAGACAAATACTAAGAATCTAAACAATTAGCTAACAAATTAAAACTGAGAACAATCAGATGTTATATATATTCTTCATGAACGCATGGTGTTAAAAAAAATGGACAGTTAACAAACAATTTTCAGAGAGAATAGAGGCCCTTGAGATGTAGATGTCTAGACATTTGGGAATGAGAAGAAATCAAAGAGGTCTTAGAAAACCTAGGAATGCAAAGAGAAATAATGAAAGAGGTCAAAATCAGACAGCTAACATATTTTGGACAAATGAAAAGACATAACACCTGGCTAACGACCATAATGGAATGCAGAGCTGAAGGAAAACGTGCAAGACGAAGGCAGCGATATAAATGGGAAGATAACATCAAGAGATAGACAGGAAATAGCTATCAAGGCCTCATCTTAGGATTCATGACAGCTCTTTGGGCAAGCCTGTATTCTACATGCTCCCCAAAATTCACAAGATCGAAAACCCTGGAAGACCTATTGTCTCAGCCTGTTCTTGTCCTACTGAACACATTTCTGACTTCCTCGATAGCATTTTCCAGCCTATCGTTGAGAATCTTCCTTCCTTCATCAAAGACACCAATCACGCTCTTACCACTTTCTCCTCTATCCGACTCCCAGCAGACCGCTCCTACCGTCTTTTCTTGCTGGACGTCTGCTCTCTGTATACCTCTATTCCCCACTCTGATGGTCTCCGAGCTCTTCGGTTTTTTCTGGACCAACGCACTTGCCCTTCTATATCCACTGTCACTCTTCTCCGTCTTGCTGAACTGGTCCTTCAACTGAATTCCTTTGAATTCAATGGTCAGTTTTTTGACCAAATTAGTGGTGTTGCCATGGGAACGAAGATGGGTCCCAGCTATGCCTGTCTATTCATGGGCCATTTGGAGCATCAGATATGGCAACAATACTCCGGTCCTTTCCCTGGGTTTTACCGCAGATATATCGGTGATGGCATAGGTCTCACAGATATGTCTGAGACTGATTTACACCGCTTCATCGACTTTGTGAACCACTTTCACCCCACCATCAAGTTCACCTCCCTCGTCTCCACAGTATCTGTCAACTTCCTTGACATTACTATTTCTATCACGCCCTCCGGCCTTAATACCTCAGTATACTACAAGCCGACAGATGCCCACAGCTACCTCCTGTATACCTCTTCTCATCCTCGGGCCGGTCGTGACTCCCTTCCTTTTTCACAACTTCTCCGCCTCCGCCGTTTATGCCAAGACGACGATGACTTTCACTTACGAGCAAATGAGATGTTGGATTTCTTCCGTAACAGACTTTATCCAGAACATGTTCTCACCTCTGCTCTCCAACGTGTGCTCCCCCTCTCTCGTCTGGAGGCCCTCAAACCTCACCATAAATCCACTTCGGATAGAGTCAAATTAATCTTGACCCATCACCCTCACAGTACTACTGTCAAACAGATCCTTTTCCGCCACCTCCCTATCCTCCAAGCAGAGCCTCTGACCCAAAAAGTATTCAGTGAAGCACCTTTGGTGGCATATAGACGTGACAAGAACTTGAAGGATCTTCTTGTTCACAGCCGTCTCCCAAAGGAGAATGCCACTCACTTTGGCACACTACCCTGTGGTCGGACACGATGCAACACGTGCAAGTATGTCATCTCAACCCAGAAGGTGTCCTTTCCTAAGGCTACGTACACCATCACTAGTAGCTTCACGTGTGAATCGCGCAATGTCATTTATACGATCATATGTAAACGTTGCTGCAAAACCTATATTGGCCAAACAGGCAAACGACTTGGGGACAGATTCAGCCAGCACTTAAATGACATCGCTCAGCAAAAGTCAACACCAGTTGCTATACACTTCAATGGTCCTGACCACCATGGTCCCATCGACATCCAGGTCACAGCGATCCAATCCTGCTCCTCTGACACTGCCAGCCGAGAACAGCTTGAGAACCGTCTTATCCACCGCATGGGGTGTCTAAAACCAGCCGGTCTCAACACTTTTCACACCTTTGTCTGAGGTCACCCTCTCCTCTCTTGCTCTATTTTACTCTTTCCACTCTTATCCTATTCTTCTATTTGTATGCCATATACATTTTTTTATTTCATATTTATTTATCTCCCACTCATTCTGTCCTCTTCTATTTCCAGTCCCCACCTTTATCACGTTGGGTAGTTTATTGTCCGGTTTCGTTTTTTAGTTTCTTAGTATGCATTGTGTACATCCGGCGGCGGAAGTCACTTTCTGTTCAGCCACGCGGTCATCAACAGAAAGCGATTTTGAAAGAATTTCGGTTCTTGCCTTCAGGGAAGTACCCAGTTTTTATTTTATTTAGCTTTTATGTGTCCTATCTAGCCTTCACTTTCTTTCCTTTCCTGACGAAGGCCTTGTGGCCGTAACGTAGACTATTTTCTTTGTCTTTTGTCCTCGTAAGACGAATCACCTTTTTTCGATTTTTTTTCAAACCCATCCATTGTATTCCACGTCTTACCGCAGTTCCCCTCCACTTCCTCTTTCAGCTTACCAGTGTATATTTAAAAAAAAAAAAAAAAAATTATTTTTAAATGGTAGTTATTTTTTGGCTCGGCATTAAAGCCGACAGAACAAATAATGTTTCAAAAGTAACTAATAGTTTTCATTTTCCACTTTTTTCTAGGTCAGGCATATCCCTTCAGAACAATCAGCATGATGAGTGATGAAATTAAAATACTGTTCAAAATCCGTTTTACCCCCGTCTTATGGCAGTTCTCCTCGTATACTCAAAATCATACAGTAAAGAATAATAATAATAATAGTTGCCCATCGCAAGCGAAGATGGCGACAGCTTCAGACTTGAATTGTGAGACCTCTGTGCCATGATCTTATGTGGCTAATTAGTCCTATTTTGGCCCTACAGGCCATGCCACATACGGGGCACACATGGTTAGAGTCGATAGTAGTGTTGCTGGGCATTCTGACTTTTCTTGCAGCACGCTTGCCTTCTGCCTTATCAGCTCTTCTTCTTCTTCTTCCTCGTTCGCCCTGAAAAGGACGGTGGTTGCGTTGTGTCTGTTTGCGCCTAAGCTGTGATATCTGCACCTTTCGGTCGACACATCCGACTTCTGCACGGCATTTTTTAGGGACCGGGTTTGCCTTCCCATTTCGATCCGTACTCGCTCAGTCAGACTGCACTGCTGCAGACTGTTTCCATGACCACCACGTGGAGGGGAAGTAAGGTCTTGATCAGCTCTGGTTCGCTGATCCTGATGCAAGCAGTCAAGCTATAGGTCGCTGACTGCATTCACTATTGCTGCATCTTGCTGCATCTTATCAGCTAAATTCTGTTCTGCAATGCGAGCGCCTTGAGTAACGTTTGTCCGCCAGGCAGAGCGATCATGTGCGATAGTCTCCCAGGAGGAGACATCAATTTTGAAGCTGCTCAACGATGCTTTCAGTGTGTCTTTGGAGCGTTTCTTTTGTCCCCCTACTGTTCGCTTACCCATAGAGAGTTCGCTGTACATCAACTGCTTTGGGAGGCGTTTTTCGGGCATGCGAACATGTTGTCCAGCCCATCTAATTTGGGCCCTCTGCAGCAATGTGTAGATGCTTGAGATATGTGCTCTGTTGAGGACCTCAGAATTAGATACTCTATCATGCCACTTGATCCTGAGTATCCTGCGAAGACAGCTCATGTGGAAATGATTACCGTAAGCTTCTTGGCGTGTCTGCTATACACTGTCCATGTTTCACAGGCACACAGGAGGGTAGTGAGCACTATTGCATGATATACTTTTATCTTGGTGGCGGCACTAATTCCTTGTCGATCCCAGACATTTACCCTTAGTCTTCCAAAAGCTGCACTTGCCTTTGCAATTAAAGTAAAGAATAAAAAGTAAGGTAGACAGCAAAGTCCAAGAAGAGCAGTTTGGTTTTAGGCGGAACAAGAGAGGCAATATTTTGCCTAAGAATATTAGCAAAATAGTATACAGAGGTCCAAAAAAAAAAAAAGTATATACATGTGCTTCATTGACTATAAGAAGGCTTTTGTCAGACAAGGTTGTGTGCTGTCCCCTTGCCTATTTAATCTATGAACCGAAAAAATTTTTCAAACAGATACAGGAAATGTCAGGATTGAACATCATTGGAAGAACAATAAACAACCTTAGATATGCAGATGTTACCGTGTTGTTAGCTGAAAGTGAACAGGATTTACAAGAACTAGTGAAGCAAGTAAACATTACAAGTTATGAATACGGACTAGACATTTGTTAAGTCCTTTTTCGTGTGGGAGTTTGTGGCAGTTATGTATTTGACACCCTCACATGCGGGTCCCTCTCTGGGACCTAAGACGCGTCAACAGTGAGAAATGCAGTTAGCGACCCATAGCTAGACTGCGTCAGGGTCAGCGAACCAGAGCTGACCAAGACCCTACTCCACCTTCAAGTGGTGGGCCTGGAAACAGGCTGCATCACTGTTAAGTGTAGAATTGTGGGTAAAGTCATGTCGTGCCTGGACAATGTAATGTTATCGTGTATTTGGGTCACCAAATATTGAGGCATTGACAGGGTGTCACAAAACACACACTTAAACAATGTACGGCTTCCCAGGAGTGTAATGCTCGTAATAGGGTGTGGTTGAGAGTGTAGGTGTGTATATAGACATCAGTAGATCGTGCAAACGAGGTCGTATAGGCTCTTATGTAGTTGCACACCAATCTCACTCCACCACAAGTAGAAGTCATAAATGTAGGTAATGCAGATGACTTTCTTCAAACATTTATTACGGGACGTACGTTGACAGACGATACAGTCAACTGAACAAGGATCATGGACATTTCATGTGTGGTAATGATCATCAACTTCTAGCATCATAAATCTTGGATAGCTCATGTGTAAGATGCTAGTAGAGCTGGCTTGACAATCTACGTTCTTTCCTACTGTAGCTCAGGGCCCCTGACCAAACGTGTCAGGCAGGCCTTTAACAAATATACCGCACGATAAGGGCGGTTCCAGTTGCTTAATAACAAAGTCTATGAGCTTGTATAATGAAAAGTCAAAGACTCCATCTGGCATCACACGCCAGGTACTTCTTCTGGAGGAGAAACATCGGCCGTAACAACGGGTCTCTTGTGGCGACAGAATCAGGCCGCAGGTAGCGGGCCTCGATAATCAGGTAACCTTAGTTCATATATATGTTTCTGTATACATATATCTCCGCCAATCATACCGCCTGCATTGCGGATTTTTATATAGTTAATTCTCTGGACATCTTAGTCTTGGCTTCTACAACATGCACCCATACTGGGGTACTATATAATATACATCACTGTGAGCTTCACTCACTAAGTCGCTGTAGCCCCTTCTTCTGTTCTTGGTTAGTATTAGTTATGGAAGGGTACCAACATCTTCACGCGAATGTTCAATATTAGCAAATCGATGTAATGTTCAAATCAAAACTCCAACGAGTGGTAGGCAAATTGGCCAACATGATGATACTCAACTCGTTGTTGGAAATAGTTCATACAATTTATTCACGCTGTACAGTGGACGATAAGAAATAGTACTTTTGATGCATTAATGATCAACAAGAAAACAGGACGGTGAAATCTGGCGTAATGTTCATAATGGCAATATATCTTTCCGGTTAGATCCTTACAAATATTCAATAATCAATTTATGATTGAGCATATTGAATTAATGAAGTACATTGTATGAGTAGGCAGTTAGATCAAACAGTAACTTTCATTTGTCCCTTTGACCTTGAGTATGATAACGAGATCCCTGTTATGTCTTCTCACATCTGAGGTCTCTCGAATGAGTAAGTTCCTAACTTTATAAGCCTCATGATTAAGCATCATAAAAATATTTCAACATATTGTCTATGGACGACATCCATTGGCGCATAGACAGATAATATAATTAGATTTGATTCACCTCTGTAATACCGCCGATACTTTCAGTCCGGCTCCTTTGGATATATAATAACGCCGAGACCATTCCATTTATACATTAGGTTTATCCCTTGAATACTTTCAAGACTTCCTAAATATTAACGTTGCGACTACGTTCCTTTCTGATACCAGGGTTGTACGAGTACCAGCTGGAGGTCACACGTAGGAAGACGAATAATAATTCATACGAAAATATCCTTGATTAATAAAATCTATTACCTGGCTTGGATGACCGAAGGGCTATGTCTTAAATGCAGTGAGCCAGTCATCAAGCAAGTACACTAAGTCCGAAATCAAGAACAAAGCATCAGACTCACAGTCTGGTTATGGAATCCTGCTTCATTCTCCAAGCAGATACGTCATCTGCCTTTGTTTGACAACAAGCGCGTTAATTTCAAAAATCCCCAAAAATAATGTGCGTTCTCGTGCACAATAAATTTACTATACCAAACATATTACTAATATCTCAATTGGTGCGTACACTTTTAACAAAGACAGGACCTGAGACTGTCTATATTGTTAAAGTCTGTTAGGACTTAAAAAAGGACGCAACAGTCGCCTTCAAGCAAGTAAAGTACCTTTGTGATCTAAACGAACGAAAAATGTCTGTGTTACCTTTCATAGAATCCTAAAACATAAGGAGAACACAACACTGCCATCCCTGGCATAAAGAATCACTTAGGGAAGGAAGAATGACTAATCAGTCATTCACAGAACTTCCATATCCCTATCAAAAACTTGGCAGAGAGAATCTACGGACCGGAACGTCCGTTCTAGAAGCCCCAAGGTACACTGATAAACCGGAAGACTCTCGATCTTTGCGCCAAAACCTTGCGCATGTGCCGACAGCACCGACCTGAGCGAAACTAATCTAGACCAGGGCGTTTCCGCCACACGGAAGACAAAGAGCTCCGTATATGGTCATATGAATCAAGACTTAAGACCTGAGAACTATTTAAGACAGGTCAACATCTATCAATAAGACAAGGGAAGATAACCACAAATCAACTTGTCACAAATTTAAATAAACAGTTCTCTTTCCGAGATCATCACAAAAAATATTAAACGAGTTGATGTCTTCCAAATTTAGACAGCAACAATCACTGCAGTCTGGCTGAGTGAGTAGGGATCGAAGAAGAAAGGCTAAAATGCCGTGCTGAAGTCGGATGTGTCGGCCGAAAGGCGCAAATATCGCAGCTTCGCTGTAAACGGACACAACGCAACCAGCGTCCTTTTCAGGACGAAGAAGAAGAAGAAGACATGCGGGTCTAGTCTTTGATAGACCCACATGTGAGCGCATCTGAAATAAATGTATATTTTAAATATTTTTGCGTTTTTTTCTGCACTATCATTGAACACAGATAACGCGATTTACTGCGTAGATTTGCTGCCATACAAATCAAATTCTTGAGACAGTCTAATATATTAGTCGTCAAAGATAGACGTATTTTTCGGTGTTCTTACTCTGATGTGAAGAGAAGACACATGCATGTTAACATGACAATAAATTGAAAAGATGAAACTTATTCCTGTAAAACCTTTCCAGGAATCCTTCAAGATGTATAATTTTAGCCAGTAAACGGCTGATTTCGATGTCTCACGCCTCATAGACTTGTAGCCCTGTTTGCTACGGCAGAACTTCTATTGAATTCGATAGGATCAATGGCTAGTGCGTCCCTCTGTCATCAGGAGCAGGATTAGATTTCAAATTAATATATATAATCTTCAAATCGACGAAGTCCTCGATTTGGTCAAGACGTTTGACCTTGATATTATTATAACCGGTGCTGTCAATCAAAGGCCATATCGATGCTTACTGGATGATGATGTATTTTCTGCAATGAAACCATGTGTCCATGAATTGTTACTGCTTGCCTGTGATGTCTGATGCCCAAGTCTCGTGCTGAATAAATTATGTCGATAATGTTCCCTATGAGTCCAGCCTGCTTGCCTTAACCGTTGGTCAGCCTTATGACCCAACCGTCTTAGTGGATGTTCGTATTATCACCATTGGCCTATCCATACGGCCCACCATAATGACATTCGCGTTATAAAATATAAGTCGGCCATAGACTGTAAGCCCAACCTTTTTCTGACAACATCACTGTCAGTAGTGCCAGCCTATACATATACACGATTACCAGAGCGTTGGTAACAGTTGGTGGCCAGCTAAGAGGGAAAATTTCTTCACGATTCATAATGTCAAATGTTTAACTTACTTCATCTTCAACGACGACGCCAGCAACAACACCCCATTTTTTTATGATTCCAGTCCACGTTGTAACGGTTAACCTTTCTGACCTCCAAGGGATCCCGACACATACCTGAAGAGAAGTCAACTTTGGACTGCAGCACATTTGTTTTGGCTCTCCGTGCAACACCCGAGACCCATCGTTGGTAGTTTCGCGAAGGCCGGGATTTTTTTTAAAGATAAATGGTTGTTATCTGTGTACTCTGCCACTGTTGCATGTTATGTGTTGAGCCATTCTTTAATATGTCCACTATTAATCTTAATGTTTTATGTTCCATGTTTTCTGCTGGCTAGTTGGGAGGTGACTTTTGTTGGGGTACATCCCAGTGTCACACAAAGGCCCACGGAAGCGTTCTGTAGGGACTTTTTATAGATTTCACACAATGGAGATTCCAGCATATGTTTGCTGATGGATTTTTAGTCCACAGCGTTGGTTGTCTGTGACACTATTTATTTAGACGTGATGTGCCATTTTTATTGTTGTTATTGTAATATTTTGTCTCTGTGCCTTAGTTTCATGATTGACTCTGTTTGTACTTGTCACTCTCCATCTTGGTGTCATTGATTTATATACAAAGTTTATATTTATACCCTGTGTTGTTGCTTGTCTTGTCATTTTCCTTGCAGTGTCATTGCATTCTTTGCAAGATTTTTTGTATCAGTTGTTCTTCGTACCTTCATCATGTATTTCTTGTCTTATATGCTATATTAACTTCTTTTTTTAAATGCACGATTTAATGATTAATTAATAATTATGTAATATATTAGCATTCCTATAACTAATAGGAATTTATATATAGGTTCTGTGGACAAGAACCTGTTACACAGTAATTAAGGGATAATCTTGAATTATTTAGGAAATATTTGACTAAGTAAGTTAACTACACATAAAAATAGACAAGATGTCTACTTTAGATTATTTTATTAAGCAAGGAAAGGCGCTTGGTATGGACACTGATGAGCTAAAGCAATTTGCAACCAGTGAGTATGCGAAAGCTCAAGAACAGGAATTAAAGAAATTTCAAATGGAGGAGAGAAAACGTCGGACGCAGAAGAAAAGAAGCTGCAGATGGAAGATGATAAACAGAAACTTCAGATGGAAGCTGAAGATAGGAAACTTCAAATGCAATTAGAAGCTACAGAAAATGAAAACCGTACACTTCATGAGAAAAATTGTTGTCTTTGGAACTTGAAAAAAATCAAGTTAATGAATGGAAATAATTCACATAATGCTCCGGATACTCAGGCTTCTCCACATAAGAACAATTCTAGTTCTTATAAAATCAGGTTGCCACCGTTTACGCCGCCTTCAGACGATGCCCTCTTCTACCTAAATAGATTTGAGGCCGTATGCGAGTCTCATAAGATCGATAGATCGGAATATTCTACTCGACTTAAGGAACTACTCTCAGTGGAAGCTATGAACGCTGTGTGTATGTTGGAAGGACCTGAACAGAATGGCTGCAACACTGCCAGAAGTGTTTTGCTAAAAAATACTAACTTGATGAAAACAGTTATCGTCTCCGCTTTAAATCTCTATTGCCGGAGACTGGAAAGGAGTTTTCTGAGTTTATAGCAAATATACGAGGGGAGTTCAGAAAGCAATGCACCACATCGTTTTCCTCAGGAGCTGTTTATTCAAAAAGCATGAAATCTATACACAATATACATGGATATGTCATGTAAACATCGGTATTATTCAACATAATCCCCGTCAACTTGTACGGCTTTATGCCAGCGCGAAACAAGTGCATGTATTCCTAGCCCGTACCAGATTTTGTCTTGATAATGTAGCCATTTCTTCGCTGCATGAATTACTCCATCATCTTCAAACCTTGTCCCACGGAGTGCATCTTTAAGTGCACCAAATAGATGAAAATCAGAGGGTGCCAAATCGGGACTATAGGGTGGATGGTGATTGCTTTCCGTGTTGCCAGACTTGTGTGCGGTCGTGCATTGTCGTGAAGGAGAAGCAGGTCTGATGGATTCTTGTGCGGCCGAACTCTGCGAAAACGCTGATTGAGTTTTTTCAATGTCTTAATGTAAGCTTTCAAATTGATTGTTTCTCCTCTTGGCATAACGTCCACAAGAATCACACCTTCAATGTCCCAAAAGAAAGTGATCATGACCTTTCCAGCTGAAGGAATTGTCTTGAATTTCTTTCTTCGTGGTGATTGCTGATGATGCCACTCCATTGACTGTCTTTTTGTCTCAGGTTCAAAATGATGTGCCCAGGTTCGTCACCTGTAACGATCTTTGCCAAAAAGTTATCTCCATCAGCACTGAAACGCTCCAACAATTCAGAAGAAATTGCTTTCCTTTGCAATCGGTGGTCATTTGTGAGACTTCGAGGAACCCATCTTGCGCAAACCTTAGAAAATCCGAGAGTTTTTATAACTGCATTTGCACTACCAATGCTGACTGACAGCTGTAAGGCCAATTATTGAGTAGTGATTCGCCTATCAGTAACAATAATGCCCTCAGCGCATTTCAACATTTCTGCGTTGGTGGCTGTGGCAGGACGTCCACAGCGCGGCCAATCAAGCAGCTCCGTATCTCCACTTCCTGATTTTTTGATTCTCTGAACCCAGCGACTGACTGTACTCCTGTCGACTGCAAAACCTCCATACACATCACAAAGACGCTTGTGAATGTTCACAACAGTTTCCTTCTCTGCAACGAGAAATTCCATCACAATTCACTGCTTATAACGCAAGTTGCTAACACGCTCCAATTCAACGGGTTAGGGCAGCCGTATTATTTGGCCGGTTGCAGTGCAATTTGGTGCACACAATTGGCACATGCTATATTGAAAGTGTGCAAAATTTCATGTTTCTATCTTCATTATTAGCTGAGAAAAACGATGTGGTGCATTACTTTCTGAACTCCCCCCGTACATCTCACATTTAATCGATCGATTGAGCTTCCGAAAATTGAGCACACTTATGAAGCCCTCGTCGACTTAATGCTTCGCGATAAAGTCATGTCTTCAGTCAATGCATTATTTCTCTCCTTCCTACATGAACGGAAACCTGCTAATTTGGCAGCTACAGACAGAAGAAACCGCTCGCCAATATTTAACCGCCCATCCAAATATTATTGTTAGCCACTCCCAAATCAGAGATGGTTTACCCGTGGCTTCTGCAATGCCGTACGGAAATCACTTTCGCAATAGATCACATAGTGTTGATCGTAACATTGGTAAGGGAGATTACAAGAATTTCAGATCTTACAAAGGGAACCAACTCCGTAAAAATTCTTCAGCACCGAAAAAACTGGAGGCAATCTAATGTGCCACAATATTATAATAGAAATAATTCTGGAAATTATAGAAGAGATAACCACACTAGTGATGGGCAACCTCGCTCTAATTTTTCTCCAAACCAACAAAATTCTTCTAATAGACATTTTGATCATATACATGCATACACTAGATGTGAACCAAAAAAGAATGATAAGTCAGTGATCGACTATGCCATTGTTAGGAGGAACTCACTCAAATATGTCCGGGATGCTAGAGTCTGGAGAGGTCCAGAGATTGGAAGTGATCACTACCTGCTTACAATCAAAAGAACAACTGAAAGAGTTGCCCAGCCTAGGAACTGCCCAACATCATGCAAGAAACCAAGTAAACAAACGGGAGAAATGAGAATTAAGACCTACAACCTGAGAGAGCCAGAAATTAAGACCAGATATCAGGGGCTTTTTGCTACAGCGGTGAAAAAAACAGAAGAACAACCTGATGACTTAGAAACCCTCTGGCTTAAATTCAAGGACATCATAAAGACAGCTGCTGCAGAAGCATGTGGTGAAGTCCGACTTGGGAACAAGAGAAAGAGGACACCTTGGTGGACAGAGGAAGTCAAAGAGAAAAAAGAGAGAAGAAAATGGCATGGAAACAATACTTTGGAGCTAAAAATACAGCAGGGCAAATAGAGAAATATAGAGAATATGTGACACTCAGAACAGAAGCAAAGAACAAAGTGCTAGCAGCAAAACAGAAGTCCTGAGAAGAATTTGGAGAAAAGCTAGAAAAAGATGCACAAGAAAACCAGAAATTGTTCTATAAGACCCTAAAGAACATGAGGAAAGAAAAACAATGTCCTTTATAAATTTGAGAGGGCATTGTTTTTCCTACGTTCTTTAGTGTCTTATAGAACAATTTCTGGTTTTCTTGCGCATCTTTTGCTTGTCGCAAGGCAAATTGCTTACTGCCCCGAAGGAAGTAATGGAAAGATGGAAAGAATATTTCTCAGAACTCCTTGATGGTGAGCAAGGTCAAGCATCAGAAATGATAACCACTAGCACAGAAGAGGAAACCAAAGGTGATGAAGATGACATAAAGATGGAAGAACTGAAGGCAGCACTGGAGGAAAATCAAGATGGGCAAAGCAGCAGGCCACGATGGTATAACACCAGAAATGGTTAAGTACATGGGAGCATCAGGCGACCTATTACTCTTAAGGGTCCTGCAGGCAGCGTGGTGCAACAAGACCATACCAAAGGATTGTGAGATTGCCATCATAACACCAATTTTCAAAAAGGGTGACAATCGACAATGTGGAAACCATAGAGGCATATCCCTTCTCAGTGTCCCTGATAAAATCTGCTCTAGAATCCTAAAGCAGAGACTCCGACGCCTAGCTGAGCTACAATTGGATGAGGTCCAGTGTGGATTCCGAGCAGACCAAGGTACTCAGGACCTAATCTTCGCACTCGGACAGCTGAGTGAAAAGACCCTTGAGTATAGGAGTGAGATCCATCTTTCTTTCATAGATCTGGAGGCGGCGTTTGACGGGTCCGCTGGAGCAAACTTTGGGACTGTTTGGCGGGGAGGGGTAGGGGTGAACGACGACGACGTTCCAGCACCTCTTGTTCATGCTTTGCAGAGCTTTTGCAGGTCTTGCGGAGGTTGTGTGAGGACGGCGGGCCATAGGTCGGGGGAGTTCAGGACCACCGCTGGTGTGGGACGGGGCGATGTCCTGTCAGCTTGTCTTTTCATGCTCCTCATGGGCGATGTTGTCGGAGCATGTGGGGAGAGAGCAGGAGGGAGGACATCGGTTTGGGCTGGGAGGGCGGGTGGAACGCTTTGGATATCTCAAAGCTATTGTAGACAGAGGGGGAGGCATCGGAGAGGGGTTGGCCACTCGGGGGGGGGGGGGGGGGGGGGCAGCAGCTGGGAGAATATTTCAGGCCATGGGTCGAGGATTCCTCAGCAAGAGAGAGGTTTGTAAGAAAACAAAGATGGCTGTATACCGCTCCATCTATGTCCCAGTCTTGACATATGGATGCGAGTCATGGGCAATGACTACAACCCACAAAGGTCAGATCCAAACCTCAGAAATGAGGCATCTAAGGAAGGTGGTTGGGGTAACAAGAACAGACATGTTCCGCATCCAGACGATACGTCAAGGCCTAAAAATTCCACCCCCTGCAGACCCAAGTAGAACAGTCCCAACTAAGATGGTTTGGCCATGTCTGCAGAATGGGAGAAGATCGGCTACCACGACAAGCATGGGAAACAAAGTGCCAGGGATCCAGACCCCCAGGACGACCCAGAGTCCGCTGGGGAGGACAACATTAGACAATCTTTGAAGGACCGAGGACTAAAATAGAACCAGACCAGGAGGAAGACAGCCGATGAGATGGTCTGGCGCTCTCTCTTCCAAACCTCTACACCTCACGGTAGAAAGGGAAAAGTAAATAAGTAAGACATTTTGATCAAAGAGAAAATAGTTATCGCAACAATTCTCGCTGGGGTTCAAATCAGAACACTGGTCCCAATAGAGAAAATAGAAATGATCGCATTAGGGATAATAGTGACGATCGATGTCAATATCGAAGTAGATCTTTAAATGATAGATCTCATAGACATGCTAACTCAGCCCAACCTCAGAGTGTTTTAAATCAAAGTGATATTAATGTTGTTAATAATGCGGCGGCTTCATGTTATGTTGATTACGGAAAGACAACAGCAAGTCTCTTCCTTGTTACAGTCTTTTCAAGAAGTCTTTACTGACATCCCTGGTCGGACTTTTGCCACCACTCATGACATTATACTGACTGATGACCAACCTATTCGTGTCCGCCCCTATCCCATTCCACTTCATTTTCAGACAAGCTGAAGAAGAATTAGATGAAATGCTCCGATTGAACATAATCAAACCATCTACTTCACCATACTCTTCTTCTATAGTTATTGTCCGGAAGAAGGACAATAATATTCGTCTTTGTGTCGATCATCGCAAATTAAATCAAATTTCAAAGTTTGATGCAGAACCAATGCCTTTGTTAGAAGATTTACTTATCAAGCTCTCTAACTCTATTTTCTTCACAAAGCTCGACTTATCAAAGGGTTATTGGCCAGTGCCACTCACTGAACACGCCAAACCTCTTACTGCTTTTTCTACCCCTCGAGGTCTTTTCCAATGGAACTTCATGCCTTTTGGACTTGTTGGCGCTCCTGCTGCTTTCGTATGCATGATGCGTCGCATTCTATCTCATCGTGCTGATGTGATTACATATCTCGATGATATTTGCTTTTTTTAGTAACTCTTGGGATGATCACTTTAGTGGTTTATGTTCCTTTATATCCACACATTTTTTCTCACAACTTGACGGCTAAACCGTCTAAAGCCCACGTTGGTTTCAGTGAGATCTCTTTTTTGGGTCATCGTGTTGGTCATGGTCTCTTGCAAACTGAAGACCATAATATTTCTAAGATCCTCAATATCACTGCTCCTAAGACTAAGAAACAGGTCCGCAGTCTTCTGGGTTTAATTCAATTCTATGGCCGTTTCAGTTCTCACTTATCAACTATCACTGCACCTCTCTCTAGTTTATTAAAGAAGGGTTCACCAAACATGGTTCGGCGATCTCCAGAGTGCCAGACCACTTTAGATAAGATTAAATCATTATTTTAATCTGCTCCTATATTACGATTACTAAACGCAGATATACATTTATTCTTCGCAGTGATGTCTCCTCGATGGGAATTGGTGGTTCGCTAATGCAGAGTTATTCTGGAACTTTACACCCTGTGATGTACGTTTCAAGGAAGTTAACTACAGCAGAACGAAACTATTCTGTACTGGACAAAGAATTGTTGGCTATGGTTTGGGCTATCCTCAAACTTCAAAGATTTCTTCTCGGCGCATATTTTATCGTAGAGACAGACCAAAGAGCTCTTACTGCGCTCCAGAACAAAGACCTGAAGAGGTCAAGATCCACGCGTTATGCCATTTCCTTACAGCCATTTCATTTTTTCTATACGAGCAATCCGTGGTGCTGAAAACGTTATGGCCTCAAGATTCTCCCGGGCATCTGAACCTCTAATAATGTGCCGCCATTGCAGTACTACGTCATCACTGTTGTACTGCTACTTTTGTTCAATGACACAACGTAAACATTTTGCATTTGCAACAATACGCTCACTTATGAATGTGACGTCTCCATATTTCCCACTATTGGACTATTTTGTAAAACTTTTATTAACTACCTCGCATTTTCTGATGATTTTTGTATTAATGTTTAACTATAAGTGACTTTGTTTGTTCGCCATTGACTTTTGTGTGCGTTTAAATAGGTGTATATATAATAAAATTACAATGACCTACAAGGAACGTTCTAGCGCGTGAAAAATTAATGACATTTTACTTTACCTGATCGTTAAAAGTACATTTTCTACACGGTTTAGTGTTGATCAATAACATTTTTACTTGCCGACTTGGTGACATTTTAACGAGTTTTTCGTGACACACTTTTTCCAGAGTGATTGTTTACATTTTAGTGTTCGAGGAACATGTGCTAAATTTAATGACATTAAAATTTTTAATCAATTAGGATATTTCTTTCGCTGCACTATAACGTCTAACCTGATTTATTATATTGTAGCTCATTATTAGCGCCTGATATATTTGGCATACGTAGATAGTTAATGTAGCCATACTTGCATACTTTGCTTACACTACGTAGTTGATTCTCATCACACTCTTTGGACTGTGTTGTTTCCTTCTAGTGTTTTACTTTGCACATTGATTTTTATTTAATTCTGTTTACCCATTGTTACATTGTAACATACATTACACAATTTAATTTTGTTAACTGGTTGACATGTTTTATCATCTTTATTGATTACTGTCACTTGATTCACCATTTATAATCATTCTTCACCCCATATTATTTTATTTTCTCATTTCATTTGCCACTTATTTGTTTATATTTTTGTACATTTTTGTTACATTATGTCTCATTTCTTTTGTTTTTTTGAATTTGGTATTTGATTCCTTTTACACACTTCCATCCCACTTGTTATCTTTTAAATAATGACTTAACATAAATTATATTTATCTGTTGTTAAATGGAATTTGATTGACCTCTGTGGTATACTAATCAGAAAAAAAGCTCCGCTTTGTTTTCTCCGGGGGGGGGCGATGTAATCTGTTAAGTTCCTTTTTTGCGTGGGAGTTTGTTTGAGATTCTCACATGCGGGTCTAGTCTATGATATTACGCACATGTTAGCGCATCTGAAATAAATGAATATTTTTAAATATTTTTGCGTACTTTTCTGCATTATCGATGAAAAGCAGATGACGCGCTTTTGCTGCGCAGATTGGTTGTCATACAATCAGACCCTTGAAGGAGTCTAATATACAGGTATTAGTCGTCAATGATAGACGTATTTTTCGGTGTTCTTACTCTAATGTGAAGAAAAGACACATGCATGTTAGACATGACTATGAATTGAACAAATCGATGAAAGCTTATTCCCGTGGAATCTTACCAGGAATCCTTAACAATGTGTAATTTTAGCCGGATAACGGCTCATTTCGATGTTTCACGCATGAGAAACTTGTAGCCCTGCTTGCTACGGCAGAACTTCTATTGAATTCGATTAGGATCATTGGCTAGTGCGTCCCTCTGGCATCAGTGAGAAGGATTAGATGTCAAATTAATATATACAAATCTTCAAATCGACGAAGTCCTCGATTTGGTCAAGACGTTTGACCTTGATATTATAACAACCGGTGCTGTAAATCAAAGGCCATATCAATGCTTACTGAGTGATAACGTATTTTCTGCAATGAAACCATGTGTCCATGAATTGTTACTGCTTGCCTGTGATGTCTGATGTCCAAGTCTCGTGCTGAATAAATTATGTCGATAATGTTCCCCATGAGTCCAGCCTGCTTGATTTACCCGTTAGTCAGCCTTATGACCCAACCGTCATAGTTGATGTTCGTATTATCACCATTGGCCTATCCATACGGCCCACCATATTAACATTCGCGTTATAAAATATAAGTCGGCCATAGACTGTAAGCCCAACCTTTTTCTGACAACATCACTGTCAGTAGTGCCACCCTATACATATACCGTACACGATTACCAGAGCGCAGGTAACAGTGGGGTGATAACAACATAACAGATAAGGAAATGTCGAAATTGTCCTCTTTTCACACAACATGCCAAGAAAAATTCACCGAATCTTTTGGCCGAATACCATCACCAACCAAGATCTGCTTACTCGTAGCAAGCAAGAGGACATGCACACCATCTTAGCTGGCAGACGCTGGAGCTGGGTTGGTCATGTCCTCAGAAGAGACCCCGATGCCATCACAAGAACAGCTATGCTTTGGACCCCTGAAGGAAAACGAAAGAGAGGCCGACCAAAAAACAACCTGGCGGAGGACTGTGGAGGCTGAGATGCAAAGAATGAACCAGAGTTGGGGCACTGTACGAAGGATGGCCACCGACCGAGCAAAGTGGAATCAATTTGTTGTTGCCCTACAAGACGCCAACAGGCGTGATGGCCACTGACTGCTTTGACGGTCGGCGGCTAAGGATCAAAGAAGAAGAAGAAACAGTTAACTCGCAAATTAAAACAGAGAATCATAAAATCTAAATAAATAAAAGGCAAAGTATGTTTCTATGTTCTCAATAAAAATCCGCATGCCTTATTATTTGTTGATGAATTTTGGCAGACGGCTCTTTAGTTACCGCCGGGGTACGCCATGCAGTTATTTTCTAATTTAATATTGTAATTATGACATTGTGATTACAGTTTTTCGTAAGAAATGTTTAGAAGCCATTTATTTCTCAGGGGCCATAATCAAATATATACATATCCAATAAATTTAAAGGGATGTAACACAAATGTTAAAACTATTATTTTATATTTGTTATTAGTGACCATACGTTTGCATATTTTACATGATAATTAAAAATGTTTAACTAAACATTGTTACTTAATAGGAAAAAGAAGAAAAAAGTTTTTTTTCTGTAGCACTTCCTTTTGGGGCTCGGTTTTTGGTACCAAATATACGGCAAGCCAGTTCACGGGGCTTTTTACATGAAGTCTCTATCGGCAAAGAGTTAATGAAATATTGTCGATGTTTTATCCAATCCAACATTAACAGTCACTTCCTGTGTTCAGTCTGTTTACAAATATTAGCGTGGTTGTCGTTTTGATGAGTTATTAAGTTCGATTTTTAGTGTTTTGTTCGGCTGTTGATCGTAAACAAACTTGTTCTAACCAAAATGGCTTCATCTTCAAACGATTGTAAGCAAAGGTTATCGGCGGTGCAAGCAGCACGACTTATTTCTTCTTGGATCGAACATGAGGAAGATCAGTTATCGAGTGAAGATGACAGTTCAGATTCAGAATATATCTTGCCCAGCGAAGATATATGTAATCAAAACACTGAATCAGATGAGAAGGGGGCGTTTCCCCTAGCTGGTTCTGTCAGTAGTACTAGCACTAGAAATGCCAGGCCAGTGAAAAGACAAGGAAAAGGTAAAGCTCCCATGAAGAAAAGATTAAAAGAAGATACATCTAGATCAACCCATAAAGAAGCAGAATCCACAAGTACTGATGGTAATACAAGTACAATGAATGAGGAAATTAGGTGGAATGAAGTTGATGCTGGCTCAACACAAAATGCTTTCCGCTTTGTACCACCTCATGCTAGGATTACAGGTGTGAATCCAAATATTATACCTGATGATTCTTCTGCATTTTATTGTCTCAAAGCTCTTTTAACTAATGAGATTATAGATGAGCTTACTGTTTCTATAAATGAATATGCTGATCGACTCTGTCAGTCAAATTCAGAAACGGCGACAAAAAGATCTGTCTATCAAAACTGGTATCCAGTTACATCTCCAGAACTGTGCAAGTTTTTTGCTGTGATAATAGCAATGGGAATTGTGAAAAAACCAGCCATTAGTGATTATTGGTCTAATGAAGGCTTTATGCAAACTCCCTGGTACAGACAGATGTTTACACGGGATAGGTTTCAGATGTTATATCACACGATGTTTCATGTGAGTGATGTAGACGCACAAGGTAAAGCAAAGATCGAACCATTTCTACAGAAAATGTTATCTAGATTCCAGGAAGCATTTTACCCTTACAAGGAGCTGTCTTTGGATGAAATGGTAATTGGGTGGAAAGGCAGATGGGCTCACAAAATGTTCAATGCCTCTAAACCCAAAAAATATCATGTGAAGACATTCGGTCTTTGCGACAGTAGCACAGGGTATGTAGTAAATTTGTTGATATACTTTGGGGCCAATACTTCTTACAGTCCAGATATTGATGTAAATAGCCAGCAAGCCATCAAAGTTTTTGACACTTTGCTACAACCATGTGGAAAAGGTCATCACATCTATGCTGATCGATATTACACAAGTGTGCCGTTGCTTCAATATCTGAATAACAGGAGTCATTATTTCACTGGGACTGTTAACGTTAATCGAAAGAACTTCCAAAAAGAGCTGAAAACTACATAGCTAATGCATATGGAAATGAAATGGTATATGGAGCAAGAAAAAAGATTTTTATGTGTAATGTTTAGGGACAAAAAAGCAAAAAAAACCATGCATTCTTGTTTCAAGTTGCGCAACAGTGGAAAGCAAGGACATCACCAATCGCTTTGGTGAAACAAAAAATAAACCACTGATGATTGATGATTACAATCAACGCATGAATGGATGTGACAGAGTGGACCAAAGCATTGTAACATATGGCACATTTAGCAGAAGAACAAGAAAGTGGTGGAAAAAAATTTTCTTCTGGATTTTTGAAATAGCTCAGCTCAATGCGTATAAATTATTTGCACTGTCAAGAACAACAAATGCCAAAAAACAGAGCCTTCTTCAATTTAAACGGCAACTTGTCAATGAGCTCTCTCTTGTTGCTGCTGTGGATTTCCAGCAAATTCCTCCCAGGATTGGACATGGCAATCAAGTGAACAATCCAGTCAACAGACTAGGAGGAACAAACCATTTAATTAAAAAATCCAAGTCTCATCGCAACTGTGTCGTTTGCAGCACCCCTCAAGTAAGGGTCAGGACATCCTTTTATTGTGAAGGATGCACAAATAATCCCCATCTACATCCAAACAACTGTTTTGCTGCTTATCATGAAAGGAAATAGTTTGTGGTAAATATCAGTTGTGTATAAAGTGTGTACATAGTTTATTTTCGTCATGATTTTTCAATATGTGACCTGAACATTTCAAAAGGAAACATTTTTATTTAGTATTCAAAACAAGTGAAACCTGTCTGTGTTCCGTATAATTGGATAAAAGTGGTTCTAGGAGTTCCAGGCTTCCAAATTGGATTATTTTTGTGGGTAAGTACAACTTTTTTCCCACATTTTTTAATATTGTAAAATTGTTCTGCACTCATTACTGTATATGTTGTATGCATGTTTAACACCACTTAACAATTAGGTTAGGTGCATGTCAAAGGGGTTTCATTTCTCTATATTTAGATATATATAAAACTTTATGTTATCATTATAAATAAATTATTTAATGCAAAATCAGTAACGGTAGTCATGTCTGTAAATAAAGGTTAAAATATTTGTGCGCTTAAATATACCAAAAAAAAAATCAAATTGTGATAAAAACTTTATTTCTGCTCAGAAACAACTCCAACTTTCCTACATTATGTGAAAGTGGATGTACTTTAAAATGAACGTAGGTTTAGGGGTAGAAGTTTACCAGAATTAATTATAAATATTGATAAGGACAATGTGTTTTTCAATTTTTTATCTTTTTAAATTTTTCTGCATTCATTACTGCATATGTTGCATGTAGGTTTAAAATCATTGAATAATTCAGTTAGGTACATGTCAAAGGGGTTTCATTTCTCTATATTTAGATATATAACACTTCATGTTATCATTATAAATAAATTATTTAATGCAAAATCAGTAACAGTAGTCATGTCTGTAAATAAAGGTTAAAATATTTGTGCGCTTTATCTAAATATACCAAAACAATTCAAATTGTGATAAAAACTTTATTTGTGCTCAGAAACAACTCCAACTTTCCTACATTATGTGAAAATGGATGTACTTTAAAATGAAAGTAGGTTTAGGGGTAGAAGTTTACCAGAATTAATTATACATATTGATAAGGACAATGTGTTTTTTAAATTTTTTATCTTTTTAAATTTTTCTGCATTCATTACTGCATATGTTGCATGTATGTTTAAAATCATTGAATAATTCAGTTAGGTGCATGTCAAAGGGGTTTCATTTCTCTATATTTAGATATATAACACTTCATGTTATCATTATAAATAAATTATTTAATGCAAAATCAGTAACGGTAGTCATGTCTGTAAATAAAGGTTAAAATATTTGTGCGCTTTATCTAAATATACCAAAACAATTCAAATTGTGATAAAAACTTTATTTGTGCTCAGAAACAACTCCAACTTTCCTACATTATGTGAAAATGGATGTACTTTAAAATGAAAGTAGGTTTAGGGGTAGAAATTTACCAGAATTAATTATACATATTGATAAGTACAATTTGTTTCTCAATTTTTTCAATTTAAACATTTTTCTGCACTCATTACTGTATATGTTGCATGCATGTTTAACACCACTTAACAATTAAGTTAAGTGCATGTCATAGATGATTCATTTTTCTACATTTTAATATATAACACTTTATGTTATCATTATAAATAAGTTACTTAATGCAAAATCAGTAAAGGCAGTCATGTCTAAAAATGTACTCTCTGAAATCAGCTCGTAAAAACGCGGTTTTTGAGCACGTATACTAAGAGTTAATAGCACTCATTTGGCCAAGCGGTTTCAAATTCGATCAGAGCTGTATCGATACATATATTAAAAACCAACAAAAACCAGTGAAAGTTCTCTTAAACGCACGATTTACCCCAATTATAACCTCTTTTTTGGTTGAACAGGGTATAACAGCAATATAGTCGACGAACGAGGTTCTCTGAGCATGAACATCCGCTGTGCGTGTTAAATCTTAATGAAAATCTGACATGGTATTATTATTATTTTTTTTAACATAATTTTTAAAATGCTTGGTCAAAATTTGAATATACATGTATGTTTATTTTGATTGAATTAACAGACTTATGCATTCATTCGCTTTCACTTATGGTATGTCGGTGATTCAGAATTTTTTTTTTTTATAAACCTTTGTCCCCGCTTAGTACTAAAATTTAGAAAATGCCTGGCTTTAGTCTGGTTGTTTAACTAACTGTATCAACATATGTTAACTCTTTCAGTCCCAAGCAAAAAAGTGGGTTTGGCCCAAACAAAAATGGCCATACCAGTATGTTTTTATTGTTTTTGTTTGGAAATAATTTTTTTAAATGTTCATATTCATAAATAACAAAAGTCCATAATGGATGGCTATACTTTAAGAAAATAGCGTTTTTGAGTTGTCAAAATTAGAAAACAGCCCTAGAAAGGATTAAGAGATACGAAAGCCAGTATACTGTTGATTGGGCCAAATGGGTTTAGCGGGAAGTACAGTATACTGGCTCTTGGGTGTTAAAGAGTTAAAAACCAAATTTGCTCGGCAGTCGCTTTTTTCCCGTTGCAATTATTTTAAAGTTATTTTTATAGTAACATCTTTAGTTGTTGCAGAAAACAAAATTATTAGATAGCTATGATCGTTGAAGGCCCGTTAAAATGGAAGTAATTTTTTCACAGGTTGCCAGGTCACATTATTTGGTTTCTACTGCTTTGGGTAAACAAATAAAAAAATAAGCTGGTGGTTTTTTGTCAAATATGTATTCAATTCATTTGAATGTATGGTTACTTTGATTGAAAAAGCAGATTAATTCATTCATTCGTTTTCACGTATGATATGTCCGTGCTTCAGAGTTTTTTTCAAATAAACCTTTGTTCCCGCTTAATACTAAAATTTAGAAATTTAAAAAAAAAGCAATGACTATACAATGTGGATCCGTATCCGAATAAAAGTAAGACTCACCACGGGGTGTGCTGCTTTATTTTTTCTATGCGTAATAGAGTGCAGTAAACTTACCAAGGGAAACAATCAAAATTATGCATCAAGAGAAACAATCCAAATAATAAAATTTTTATTAAACTTTGTTATTTACAACGTCACATTTTCTTATTTTACATTGCAATTTAAATTATTTAAACAGACATTAATTGCTTTGTGCGAAAATAATGATAAAATGTTATTTTTTGTAGTATTTAAGTTATTATTACTGTTTATATCAAATTCCGCCAATCATTGAAAGTCGGAAAACAGCGGTCGTTAAATTGTGGCAGTTGAAAATCGTTTTAAGTGTCCATAATTGTGTATGTGAGTGTGTGTGTGAGAGAGCGATGGGTACCTTATTTTCCACTGGGAATATTTTACAAACCGGAAAATTTTATTCTTTAAAATTAAGGAGGTTAATTTAATTTTGCTCGATTCATCTTGAGAAATTGAATAAGTAGGCTTAATAACATATGGGTGCACGTATAAATGTGAAGGTGAACGAATATATACAGTAGTATTTGCGTGTATGTGTGCCAATGAAAATGTAAGTTTGAGTATTTATACGTATTATGCAATGTACTCTCTTTGTATTTCATTTTGCTAATTGCACATGGTTTTGTATATATGAAGGAAAAAAAAATACATCGTAAGTAATCCTATGCTAATTGTTAATTAATCAACAGTATTTTTTAATATATATAAAAAATGCAAGGTGCAATGAAACGAGCTTGTAACGGTGTGTACGTAAACTTGCCCGAGTGTGTATAAATATATTTGAATTTAATGAAATGTTCAATTTTTCTTTTCTCCTTTATGAAATGTGAATAAAGTTTGTTGTGACCGATCACACACCGGGCCCACTTTCTCACTCTCAGATGCAAACTGTAGACAACCACAAAAAATTCTAAAACGTTTAGAAATAATCAAAGATAACTCACTGTTAAGTCATTTTTACGCGTGGGATTTAAATGTGTGAGCACATCTATGTAAATTGTATATGATTAACGTTAAAGAAGATTATAATGTATTTTACGTGATGTATTTATGCACTTATATGTATTGTAATTAAACGCGATGTAGATACTACGTCACTAGGTGATGATGACGCGTTTGGTGCTGCGCTAATTTATGCAGACGGTTATTCGAGGCCTTTTGTTAGAATCTACAGTCCTAACCAGACGTGTTTTATGAGCTCCCGTGATTCGGTTGAGAACTTAAGTATTTTGCCAAGTGGCATGTATGTTGGAGGCCGCCACTTTATTTATGATGACTCCGGACCTATGAAGAAGCTCCGTGAATATTGTAGAAGTAAGTCTACTTGAGAATTGTATGCATCGTCACATTCTCGTCTACATTACTTGAATGTTAACCTGTTTGAAGGCATTCCTAGTACAACGTCGAGATGTGTCTAGATGGACTGACTGACTGACTGAGAGATTCTATGGCTTTATGATGTTTTACTCATGCATGTACCGTTCAATGAAGAACTGTCGTTTTGTCTACATTAAACATGCCATGATAATGATGAACCCGTGGGCCATTATCTATGATGTATTAGCCACGTCAGGGAATAAGTACGTACGGTGCATGTTAGCCACCAGTTATATTTTATTAATACGGACCACAGAGATATAAGTGTTTGTCTGACCGCATACTTCAACTAGGGCATATGTGACCTAGTTGCTAGTCTTAATCGGCCAAGACCAGTTGGAATCTATTTCAAATATGTATGCTGATCGTCAATTGTATGAAATGCCCTGTCTGTCATATGTTGATGTACACCGTGAAGGCGTTTAATAAATGTGGTCAAACGTGTCGATAAGCGTCACCTGCAGTTATTGACCAGTTCAATGTTTTATACCACTGTTGGTATCTGTAAACACTGAAGACGAACCGTATCACGACATTCGTTATAGTATTATTGGTCGTCAACTATCACAGTCTACATCATGTCAGAGCACCAAAAATAAAGCAGTAACAATCATGGTGAGCCAGCTTTGTGGGGAATAAAGTTTTCAAGATCGCTCTTCACATGCCAGTTTTCACGCACGTAAACCGAGAATTCAACACCGGTAAAGCACCGTCATTAAACGGCTGTTGCAAAACGCCACTGTTGCAATCGGGATGTTTACTGGTGGTGTGATGTATGTGTCGCTGATAATGATGAGTCAGCTGACGTCGGGCTTACACAGATGGCCGACTAAAGGTGTGTGTGTGAGTAGATCAATCAGATAACGCGAATGGGTATAGGCTCGTGTTCAACAATTTGTAGTGCACACACTCTTCACACCACATGTAGAAGTCATAAAGCGTTGGTAACCACAGGTGACATTTCAAACAATTTATTACGGAATAACGGCGACATACGTTGACATCAACAAAACACACTGTCATTGGACAAGGCTCAAGCACATCAACATCTTGTAGATAACATAGTTCACCATATGCAATACAATAAGGACTCTGCCAAAATAAGGCCGCAAAAACAGCGGGCTCCAAGTATATATATTAATCTCTGTGCTTTTCTCTATCAACAAGGCATATCAGTCTTTGCCAAAATAATGCCGCATGAACAGCGGGCTCCAAGTATATATATTAATCTCTGTGCTTTTCTCTATCAACAAGGCATAACAGTCTTTGCCAAATAATGCAGCATAAACAGCGGGCTGCAAGTGTATATATTAATCTCTGTGCTTCATTGACCCTCAGGTCAGATAAATCTTATGGCAAACACGCCGTAAAGCGCCGGGTTTCAAATGTTAAATTTTATCAAACTCCTATGTTCAATGCTTCTCCACACATGGAGCAAGCCACCTCAAAATTACAAAGGTCTTGGCTAAAGATAATAGCTTCAAAAAGTTCTTTTACCTGTACTGCTGTCCAGGAATAAAGCACAAACACATTTTGTCACATCCTAGTTTTAGAAATATGCCCGAATTATAAACCGAGGAGAACTCAAACATCTTCTACACACGAGAAGGCTCCATTCCCCGTTCAAACAGACAAAGAGATCGCTGGACATCTCTTCGCTGAAGAAAACCCAGCCGACTGACCAAGGCAGACCGGCTTCCTGTCCCGCGGAAAATCATTGCGCATGCCTGGGCCGTCGCGAGCCCCAAAACAGCTCACAACACGGAACGATCCAGGACATTCCCCGAAAACAGCTTAAGAACGGTCCTTATATGGATAGCTGTAAAATAACAAGGGGATATCCACTGAGTCCAGTCCATATACGGACCGATCAGAACGTTCCCCGAAAACAGATTAAACCCGTCCCTTCATGGACGACTTTATAAAGACAGGGAGATAACAACTAGAACTAACTTGCAGCTAAAAAATTACAGTCTATAAACTCCCTTTGACCAGGATAAAATATTACATGCCTATCTGACTGTAACAGTCTACCGCACCCCCCCTTCCCGGGAAAAAAATGATAACATCACTTTTTTTTTTAAACAAATACATTGACTGGAAAAAACAAACGAGGGCGGTAGCATGTAAATATCTATACTTAAGTATAGTCTAAATAACAACATAATAATACCAGAAATAAGAGTGACTAAAAAGGATGTGGATAGGACGACAAGATATCCGAAGAAAAGTGACGAGTGGATAAAGACAAGATGGGATACAAAAAGAAAGAGCAAAGATGAAAGAAAGAAATCCTTGAGAATGAAGAAGACAACAATAAGAAAATCAAATGCATGACATAAATGAATATCATGATAATATTACAGACTATGAGACAATCTTAGTTATCCATATACCCCAAAATAAATAATGAGCATGATACAACAGGCTCGTAACGCATACATGATGCGCTAAAGAGATCAAAACATACCACGCCAAAATCAGGCTATTCTGACGCACAATAGAGCGTCGTGTGAGAAGTAAAAAATATCTCACAACGTTAGAGAAATTATATTCTCACAGCACCAATACTATATAACAAGTAGGTGCCACAATCGTACAATAAAGCGTAGTGAATATATACGCGCTAGAAAATTACATCATATGAGTACATATATCCCACATTTAAAAAAAACAAAAAATGTACCAAATCGACATGTCTTGCAATAATGAATTACAAAAATAGACATGTCATTCCCATATTATCCTTTTAACTTTCATATACAGCAGTATAGAGACATCATTAAACATCTTTTAATATAGTATTATATTAATGTACACTACTGTTAATTAACAGTAGGAATATAGATGTCTTCATGGATTCCATAGCATTTTGTACTGAAGAGGGCGACACTTCCATCTAAACAAGCATGGAATGTCACATCATAAGCAAGGACATCACATCTAGCAAAAGCTGGCAAACTGTTGAGACTCTATCTAACAGCACTGGTTTGCTGTGAGAGAATACAAATGATACACTCTGTCTTATAACTGTAGGATTTTATAATATACAATAGTCAATCCTACATTTTCACTTATTAAATGTGGCTATGCAAACTTTTGGCCCATATATGGTTATAATCAAACCTTCCTCTGTTACTATAAGACAGTAGCAGAGAAAGTAGTACAGACTATTATAGGGTCTTAACTTAATATGATCATAGACATGTACTGTCAGAGTGTTAAAGTAACCACGGTTACGTAAAGAATCAACTAGCGTCATGAGGGCAACGTGACAGTATGTCTGCCATAACATTATCCGAACCACGGATAGCTCGAACTGAGAAGTGAAAAGGTTGAAGAGCAATAGCGTATCGAGCAGATCTTGAGCTCTGAAGATCTTTACTCTGTATGGCTGTAAGAGCCTTTTGGTCGGTTTCTACAATAAAATGGGCACCAAGAAGGAATCTTTGTAGTTTAAGAATCGCGCAGACCATAGCTAATAACTCTCGGTCTAGTACAGAGTAATTCCGCTCTGCCGCATTTAACTTCCTAGAGACATACATGACCGGATGCAGAGTTTCAGAATACTCTTGCATCAATGCGGCCCAATCCCTGTGGAATGCATCACTGTAAAGAACAAAAGTCTTATTTGCAGTGGGTAGTCTTAGGATCGGTTCAGATGAGAATAGTGTTTTAATTTTATCCAATGAGGATTGACATTCTTGGGACCAGCGTACCATATTAGGAGACCCCTTCTTCAATAATGTTGAGAGAGGTGCTGTGATGGATGATAGATTAGGTATAAACCTACCATAGAATTGTATTAAGCCTAAGAGGCTACGGACTTGCTTCGTCGTTTTAGGAGTAGTGATATTGAGTATCTTAGAGGTGTTGTTGTCCTCCGTCCGCAAGAGACCACGACCAACACGATGACCTAAAAAAGAAATCTCGCTAAAGCCAATAAAGGCTTTTGACGGTTTGGCCGTCAAGTTATGCGAGCGTAGAGTAGATAAAAGGTCCACAAGACCTTGATAGTGATCTTCCCAGGAATTACTAAAGAGACAGATATCGTCCAAGTACGCAATGACATCATGACGATGTGAAAGGATACGACGCATCATGCGTACGAAAGTAGCTGGGGCATTCATGAGGCCGAAAGGCATGAAGTTCCATTGGAACAAAACCCTAGGCGTAGAGAAGGCAGTAAGAGGTTTGGCGCGTTAAGTGAGAGGAACTTGCAAGTAACCTTTAGACAAGTCAAGCTTGGTAAAGAACCGAGAATTCGAGAGCTTAGTAAGAAGATCTTCTGGTAAAGGCATAGGTTCAGCGTCGAATTTCGTTACTTGATTTAATTTGCTATAGTCGACGCAAAGACGTATGTTATTGTCTTTCTTCCGAACAATAACCATAGAGGAAGAGTATGATGAAGTGGATGGTTCAATTATTTTCATACGTACCATTTCATCCAACTCCTTCTCGACCTGTGTTTGAAAGTGTAGAGGGATAGGATAAGGTCGGACTCTGATAGGGTTATAGTCAGTTAGTATTATGTCATGTTTAATAATAGATGTTTTTCCAGGAATGTCTGTAAGAACATCCTGAAAAGTTTGTAAGAGAGAGGAGACCTGCTGCTGTTCCTCAGCAGATAATTCTGGAGAAACAGACACATTCTCCCATGATTCTATAGAATGTAGTGGGATTACCGAGAGAGGAAGGTTCACGTCAGAGAAAGTCGATTCTTCCTCCTGGAAGACAGACAGAGATGTGTAATGACCACGCGGGACTAGTAAATTGTCCGTCGCTTCGTAAATAGGTTGTAGGTAATCTGGTCGTTCGTGAAATTCTGTCAGCATGTTGATATGGAAAGTTTTGTGTTTTCTGTCTACATCGACGACATAGTCGACATCAGAAATTCTAGAGATGATAGTGTAAGGATCTTTCCATGAAATAAGAAGTCTATTGTCTCTACAAGGCAATAGTACAAGTACCTTGTCTCCAGGAAAAAGCTGACGTAGACATCTATTTATATTTGCGAAATTCCTAGCTTTCTGCTTCGCAGACTCAGATGCAGAGCTAGCTAATCTACATGCTTCAATAATTTTCTGCCTTAAAGCAATTACATATTCGTATGAGGATTGGGTCTCTTCGCTGATATCCTCAGCAGTTATTAGGTCATGCAACAATGACATGGGACCGCGGGGTTGCACACCAAAGACAAGCTGGAATGGAGAAAAGCCTGTGTGCTCATTAGGGACTTCTCTATACGCGAAAAGAGCAGCGGGTAAAGCCCTATCCCAATCCTGAGGATGATCCTCAGTTATCTTTCCTAATAAACTCTTGAGCGTTCTATTTAGACGTTCGACTAAGCCGTTTGACATAGGATGATATATACTGCTTGAAGACCTTTCAATGCGTAGTGTAGACATCACCTGAGACATAGTGTCTGATATTAATTGTGTGCCATGATCTGATAAGATTTCTTTTGGAAATCCTAGACGTGAGAATATTAGCCAAAGAGCGTCCGCAATATCAGCAGTAGAAATGCTCTTGAGTGGTATAGCCTCTGGCCAACGAGTACACATGTCAACGCATGTTAAGATAAATTGGTGTCCTCTGGCCTACTTGATTTTAAAAGGACCAATAATGTCTATCGCCATCTTTTGAAAGGGACGGATAGGAATGTCCGCAGCCTGGATAGGTGCTGCATGGCGTGGACCGCGTGACTTAACCTCTCGGCATATCTTGCAGGAGCGACAATAAATACGTATATTTTTATTTACTTGCGGCCAAAAGAAAGAAGCAAGAACCCTCGATTTAGTGCGGGAAAATCCCATACGTCCTGCACACTGAGAGTCGTGAGCATGTTGTAGGATTCGAACTCTCATACTCGTAGGTACCGGTATTTGCGAATGTATGGATGCAGTAGAATCTTGCACCATACGAACTAGTACTCCATTCTTTATTGAGATCCAAGATTTACGATTTTTGTTATGGTTTGGTTTATCATTCTTAACCAGAGGGAAGAATTTCTTCAAAGAAGTGTCATTTTGTTGGAGTTTTATAAAAGACTCACGGGAAATCACTGTGTGATCATCTTGGTTAAGCACTTCATTAATTTCGATAGATTGTGTTTGAGAATTATTATGAGCTTGAGCTCTTGTGGTGACTGCATAAGCAGTCTGAATGTTTTGTTCTTCCCAGATAGTAATCTGCTCCGGGGTACATTCTTTAACTCCGTGTATACGTCCGACGATAAGGTCCGCAATAGGATTCGGGAGCAAACACGCGTGGACATCTCCCGTAAAAAAGGGAGTAGCTATGTGGATAATAGCAGTCGGATACTTTTCAAGAGTCCCACCAAATGTGACACATTTCACCACTTTTCCAGTGGCACAGGAAGGATCTATGAGAGATTGTTTAACCCCTACAGTTGTGCATCCAGAATCAAAGAGAACTGAGACTGGATTATTATTCACTAAACCTTTATGTAGATTAAGAGACCCTCTTCCGTCTTGCGCAACTGCGGCAGGAAGAGCGGGCAGAGGATGACTACAACTCAAAGTAAATATAGTTGTAGGTTCGAATAAAGTTATGCACAGTGGGCACTTTGATGCTCTCTCGAAATCAAAAGCATAGCAAGCATTAGCATTAGAGATACTATTACCATTGTCACCCTCATTATTAACTCATTGGGACTCCTGTTGAGCCGAGTAAGCATGGTGACATGATCTATTATTATGCTGCAATCTACCGCGACTATTATTTCTCTTGCAATCATTGTTATTTGGTCTATTGAAACTATTGTTCTGATTTGAACTCCAGTTTCCGTGGTTGTGATTGTCATTTCCCCTTTGATCAGAATATCTATTAAATGGGTTTTGTTGTCTCCGTGAAAAATTATCATAGGTTGGATAGTTTTTATTGAAGCTACCCCTACGAAAGTTTCTATAATTGTTGGAACTAAAATTTTGAGGCCTGTTAGATTGCCTCCAGTTCCCTGAAGATGAATCATTATTAGATGGACCCCCTTGGTTGTGTCCAAAATTACGATCACTCCTTCTATCAAAATTGTGCTGAGCACCTTGATATTTAGGACGAAAATTAGGACCATATGGTGTTGCTGAAGCCACCGGTAAACCTTCTTTGACTTTAGAATTGCTAAGTTACATTTGGGGGTGCAGTGACATATTGGCAACAATATTCTTCCATATCTTTTAAGTTCTTAGGCTTAAGCTCATGTAAAAAGGCAAGAAAAGACTCATTAACTGATGACATGACTTTTTCACGAAGCAATAAGTCCATAATGGCTTCATATGTATGTTCTGTCTTTGAAAGTTCGACCCAACGTGAAAACGTTAGACGTATCTTTGAGATAAAATCTGAAAATTCTACCCCAGTTTCTGGTAGCATAGTCTTAAAGCGAAGACGGTAACTATCTTCATTAAGCTGATATTTCTTTAATAAAGCCGCTCTGGCCGCATCATAGTTGAACTTGTAAGGTCCCTCTACCATACTTATAGTAGTCAATGCTTCACCTCTAAGTATTTCCATCAGTTGTGCAACATATTGCGAACTGTCTACCTTATGGTTTTCGCATGAAAGTTCAAATCTATTTAGGTAGAATGTTATATCGTCACAGGTAGAATTGAAAGGTTGTAATTTGACTTTATAAGAACTAGCATTTATCTTATTAGAAGATGCTTGATTATTTGAATCATTTTGCGAATTATTCGCCAACTTTAATTTCTCCAACTCCAAAGCTAAGATTCTTTCCTCGTGTTCCATTTTCTGTTTTTCTTTTCTTTCTTCAGCTTCTAGCCTCTTTTGTTCTATTTCCAATTGTATTTTCCTATCTTCAGCTTCTCTTTCTGATTTCTTTTGTTCCATTTCCAATTGGAATTTTCTCTCTTCTGCTTGCATTTTCTGTCTCTTCCCTTCAGCTTTCTGCGCCTTGCCATATTCCGCAAGTGTGAATTCCTCTAATTTCTCTCCAGTCTTACCAAAGGCTTTCCCTTGCTCAATAAAGTAATCCAATGTAGACATTATGTCTAATTATGTGAGATCAATAATTTATATATCTCACTCTGTATAAGTCACACAGTCCCAACTTAGTGGGTGACAAGTCTTTGTACCAGAACTTGTATAATTACCTTACTTGTCACTAATATAATTACTCAATTGTTTACATAATGTGTATAATAACATTGTGATGAATTTACCATGATACAACGTTAAAATATCTCCAAAATTAACGATAAAATGTAGGGTTAAAAATAATGCGTCAGATACTAGGAGACATGCTCGCCCATGCCAGCCTTTCCCACCGCCATTTAAAACTAACAAGTTAGAAGTGCAGACGAAACGTTTACCCTTTGTAGACGGGAATGAAGCGGAGATCAAAAAAAAGGAAAGATATGACTGAACACGTGTTAGAAGTTCGAACGGCAAAAAGACGCAATTGGTGGTGAAAGAAAAAAAATTCACGTCACTAGTTGACATAAGTAAGGAAATGGACAAGAAAAGGACCTTAGCTCTTATTCGAGACAGTCATTTCTTGGACGTTTTTCGATACTTGGTCTTTATTTGAATGCCGCGGCAAAACACATGAGAGAAGGTTCTCGAACAAATTTCAAAAACTAAACTTGAGAAAAAATATGTTTTTTCTTAATAATAGAGTTATGAAAATAAAACCTAGCTAGTTTGATAGCCCATCTTGAGCAGAGAAATAATATGCTTTCAATTATACAGACGGATAGATAATAAGGGAGAAATTGACAAAAGACTGTATTGTTCATATCAGACGAGCGACTGCACTGTTAACCCATGTCACTAAAGTTTCAAAAATTTTGGCCTTGAGCATGCAAACGTAAAAATCGAGCTGTAATTAAAGAGAGGGGATATGGTGGAGAATTGTAGCTAAAAATAACTTAGGAGGCAGATTCGTGTAGGAAATGCATGTAGAACCAAGTGTGTTTTTTATGAAAAAATAAGTAGAGACAGACGGACTAACAGACCGTAATACATACTTGACTGAGATTTGACTGAAGTGACTTTTGGTTGTAGATTTGAAAGATAGGGGGGAAGTCGGCGATTGGTCAACGCATTTTATAGTAGCGGGACAGAGATGTGAAAATTTGCCATTTGACATAAGTCTGTTCAGAGACGCAGTTTAAATTAATAGTGGTGTTGATTCCAGAAGAATACAAATATATAGTGGGACGCCATCATACAGCCAGCAGCTCAGCTGAGTTTTGCTAGCAAATTTAACTGTGTTCTCAATTCTGAATTCTGGTAAGAATGAACAGTATTTATTTGGTATATTTTAATAATTCGAGTGATTGATACTGCCATATCATAAAAATGATTACGACAAGTAAGTGTTCGCTCTAGGTCCCCAGCCCAAGTTCAGGGTCTAGAGACATACATACAAAGAAAATATATAGGAACGCCTAAATAAAACTAGGAAAAAGGATCTAGTGTTGAGATCAGTGGAACATATCACCTATCTTATTCAATAGCAGGAAGCTATTGCGACAAGTAAGTGTTCGCTCTAGACCCTGAACTTGGGCTGGGGATCTAGAGCGAACACTTACTTGTCGTAATCATTTTTATGATATGGCAGTATCAATCACTCGAATTATTAAAATATACCAAATAAATACTGTTCATTCTTACCAGAATTCAGAATTGAGAACACAGTTAAATTTGCTAGCAAAACTCAGCTGAGCTGCTGGCTGTATGATGGCGTCCCACTATATATTTGTATTCTTCTGGAATCAACACCACTATTAATTTAAACTGCGTCTCTGAACAGACTTATGTCAAATGGCAAAATTTCACATCTCTGTCCCGCTACTATAAAATGCGTTGACCAATCGCCGACTTCCCCCTATCTTTCAAATCTACAACCAAAAGTCACTTCAGTCAAATCTCAGTCAAGTATGTATTACGGTCTGTTAGTCCGTCTGTCTCTACTTGTTTTTTCATAAAAAACACACTTGGTTCTACATGCATTTCCTACACGAATCTGCCTCCTAAGTTATTTTTAGCTACAATTCTCCACCATATCCCCTCTCTTTAATACAGCTCGATTTTACGTGTGCATGCTCAAGGCCAAAAGTTTTGAAAACTTTAGTGACATGGGTTAACAGTGCAGTCGCTCGTCTGATATGAACAATACAGTCTTTTGTCAATTTCTCCCTTATTATCTATCCGTCTGTATAATTGAAAGCATATTATTTCTCTGCTCAAGATGGGCTATCAAACTAGCTAGGTTTTATTTTCATAACTCTATTATTAAGAAAAAACATATTTTTTTTCTCAAGTTTAGTTTTTGAAATTTGTTCGAGAACCTTCTCTCATGTGTTTTGCCGCGGCATTCAAATAAAGACCAAGTATCGAAAAACGTCCAAGAAATGACTGTCTCGAATAAGAGCTAAGGTCCTTTTCTTGTCCATTTCCTTACTTATGTCAACTAGTGACGTGAATTTTTTTTCTTTCACCACCAATTGCGTCTTTTTGCCGTTCTAACTTCTAACACGTGTTCAGTCATATCTTTCCTTTTTTTGATCTCCGCTTCATTCCCGTCTACAAAGGGTAAACGTTTCGTCTGCACTTCTAACTTGTTAGTTTTAAATGGCGGTGGGAAAGGCTGGCATGGGCGAGCATGTCTCCTAGTATCTGACGCATTATTTTTAACCCTACATTTTATCGTTAATTTTGGAGATATTTTAACGTTGTATCATGGTAAATTCATCACAATGTTATTATACACATTATGTAAACAATTGAGTAATTATATTAGTGACAAGTAAGGTAATTATACAAGTTCTGGTACAAAGACTTGTCACCCACTAAGTTGGGACTGTATGACTTATACAGAGTGAGATATATAAATTATTGATCTCACATAATTAGACATAATGTCTACATTGGATTACTTTATTGAGCAAGGGAAAGCCTTTGGTAAGACTGGAGAGAAATTAGAGGAATTCACACTTGCGGAATATGGCAAGGCGCAGAAAGCTGAAGGGAAGAGACAGAAAATGCAAGCAGAAGAGAGAAAATTCCAATTGGAAATGGAACAAAAGAAATCAGAAAGAGAAGCTGAAGATAGGAAAATACAATTGGAAATGGAACAAAAGAGGCTAGAAGCTGAAGAAAGAAAAGAAAAACAGAAAATGGAACACGAGGAAAGAATCTTAGCTTTGGAGTTGGAGAAATTAAAGTTGGCGAATAATTCGCAAAATAATTCAAATAATCAAGCATCTTCTAATAAGATAAATGCTAGTTCTTATAAAGTCAAATTACAACCTTTCAATTCTACCTGTGACGATATAACATTCTACCTAAATAGATTTGAACTTTCATGCGAAAACCATAAGGTAGACAGTTCGCAATATGTTGCACAACTGATGGAAATACTTAGAGGTGAAGCATTGACTACTATAAGTATGGTAGAGGGACCTTACAAGTTCAACTATGATGCGGCCAGAGCGGCCTTATTAAAGAAATATCAGCTTAATGAAGATAGTTACCGTCTTCGCTTTAAGACTATGCTACCAGAAACTGGGGTAGAATTTTCAGATTTTATCTCAAAGATACGTCTAACGTTTTCACGTTGGGTCGAACTTTCAAAGACAGAACATACATATGAAGCCATTATGGACTTATTGCTTCGTGAAAAAGTCATGTCATCAGTTAATGAGTCTTTTCTTGCCTTTTTACATGAGCGTAAGCCTAAGAACTTAAAAGATATGGAAGAATATTGTTGCCAATATGTCACTGCACCCCCAAATGTAACTTAGCAATTCTAAAGTCAAAGAAGGTTTACCGGTGGCTTCAGCAACACCATATGGTCCTAATTTTCGTCCTAAATATCAAGGTGCTCAGCACAATTTTGATAGGAGGAGTGATCGTAATTTTGGACACAACCAAAGGGGTCCATCTGATAATGATTCTTCTTTAAGGAACTGGAGGCAATCTAACAGGCCTCAAAATTTTAGTTCCAACAATTATAGAAACTTTCGAAGGGGTAGCTTCAATAAAAACTATCCAAACTATAATAATTTTTCACGGAGACAACAAAACCCATTTAATAGATATTCTGATCAAAGGGGAAATGACAATCACAACCACGGAAACTGGAGTTCAAATCAGAACAATAGTTTCAATAGACCAAATAACAATGATTGCAAGAGAAATAATAGTCGCGGTAGATCGCAGCATAATAATAGATCATGTCACCATGCTTACTCGGCTCAACAGGAGTCCCAATGAGTTAATAATGAGGGTGACAATGGTAATAGTATCTCTAATGCTAATGCTTGCTATGCTTTTGATTTCGAGAGAGCATCAAAGTGCCCACTGTGCACAACTTTATTCGAACCTACAACTATATTTACTTTGTGTTGTGGTCATCCTCTGCCCGCTCTTCCTGCCGCAGTTGCGCAAGACGGAAGAGGGTCTCTTAATCTACATAAAGGTTTAGTGAATAATAATCCAGTCTCAGTTCTCTTTGATTCTGGATGCACAACTGTAGGGGTTAAACAATCTCTCATAGATCCTTCCTATGCCACTGGAAAAGTGGTGAAATGTGTCACATTTGGTGGGACTCTTGAAAAGTATCCGACTGCTATTATCCACATAGCTACTCCCTTTTTTACGGGAGATGTCCACGCGTGTTTGCTCCCGAATCCTATTGCGGACCTTATCGTCGGACGTATACACGGAGTTAAAGAATGTACCCCGGAGCAGATTACTATCTGGGAAGAACAAAACATTCAGACTGCTTATGCAGTCACCACAAGAGCTCAAGCTCATAATAATTCTCAAACACAATCTATCGAAATTAATGAAGTGCTTAACCAAGATGATCACACAGTGATTTCCCGTGAGTCTTTTATAAAACTCCAACAAAATGACACTTCTTTGAAGAAATTCTTCCCTCTGGTTAAGAATGATAAACCAAACCATAACAAAAATCGTAAATCTTGGATCTCAATAAAGAATGGAGTACTAGTTCGTATGGTGCAAGATTCTACTGCATCCATACATTCGCAAATACCGGTACCTACGAGTATGAGAGTTCGAATCCTACAAACATGCTCACGACTCTCAGTGTGCAGGACGTATGGGATTTTCCCGCACTAAATCGAGGGTTCTTGCTTCTTTCTTTTGGCCGCAAGTAAATAAAAATATACGTATTTATTGTCGCTCCTGCAAGATATGCCAAGAGGTTAAGTCACGCGGTCCACGCCATGCAGCACCTATCCAGGCTGCGGACATTCCTATCCGTCCCTTTCAAAAGATGGCGATAGACATTATTGGTCCTTTTAAGATCAAGTCAGCCAGAGGACACCAATTTATCTTAACATGCGTTGACATGTGCACTCGTTGGCCAGAGGCTATACCTCTCAAGAGCATTTCGACTGCTGATATTGCGGACGCTCTTTGGCTAATATTCTCACGTCTAGGATTTCCAAAAGAAATCTTATCAGATCATGGCACACAATTAATATCAGACACTATGTCTCAGGTGATGTCTACACTACGCATTGAAAGGTCTTCAAGCAGTATATATCATCCTATGTCAAACGGCTTAGTCGAACGTCTAAATAGAACGCTCAAGAGTTTATTAGGAAAGATAACTGAGGATCATCCTCAGGATTGGGATAGGGCTTTACCCGCTGCTCTTTTCGCGTATAGAGAAGTCCCTAATGAGCACACAGGCTTTTCTCCATTCCAGCTTGTCTTTGGTGTGCAACCCCGCGGTCCCATGTCATTGTTGCATGACCTAATAACTGCTGAGGATATCAGCGAAGAGACCCAATCCTCATACGAATATGTAATTGCTTTAAGGCAGAAAATTATTGAAGCATGTAGATTAGCTAGCTCTGCATCTGAGTCTGCGAAGCAGAAAGCTAGGAATTTCGCAAATATAAATAGATGTCTACGTCAGCTTTTTCCTGGAGACAAGGTACTTGTACTATTGCCTTGTAGAGACAATAGACTTCTTATTTCATGGAAAGATCCTTACACTATCATCTCTAGAATTTCTGATGTCGACTATGTCGTCGATGTGGACAGAAAACATAAAACTTTCCATATCAACATGCTGACAGAATTTCATGAACGACCAGATTACCTACAACCTATTTATGAAGCGACGGACGATTCCCTAGTCCCGCATGGTCATTACACATCTCTGTCTGTCATTCAGGAGGAAGAGTCTACTTTCTCAGACGTGAACCTTCCTCTCTCCGTAATCCCACTGCATTAAAAAGAATCATGGGAAAATGTGTCTGTTTCTTCAGAGTTATCTGCTGAGAAACAGCAGCAGGTCTCCTCCCTCTTACAAACTTTTCAGGATGTTCTTACAGACATTCCTGGACAAACATCTATTATTAAACATGACATAATACTCACTGATTATAACCCTATCAGAGTCCGACCTTATCCTATCCCATTACACTTTCGAACACAGGTCGAGAAAGAATTGGATGAAATGATACGCATGAAAATAATTGAACCATCCACTTCAGCATACTCTTCGTCCATGGTTATTGTTCGGAAGAAAGACAATAACATAGTCTTTGCATCGATTACCGTAAATTTAATCAAGTAACGAAATTCGATGCTGAACCTAAGCCTTTACTTGAAGATCTTCTTACTAAGCTTTCTAATTCTCGGTTCTTTACCAAACTCGACTTGTCTAAAGGTTACTGGCAAGTTCCTCTCACTGAACGCGCCAAACCTCTTACTGCTTTCTCAACACCTAGGGTTTGTTCCAATGGAACTTCATGCCTTTCGGCCTCATGAATGCCCCAGCTACTTTCGTACGCATGATGCGTCGTATCCTTTCACATCGTTCTGATGCCATTGCGTACTTGGACGATATTTGTCTCTTTAGCGATTCCTGGGAAGATCACTATCAAGGTCTTGTGGACCTTTTGTCTACTCTACGCTCGCATAATTTGACGGCCAAGCCGTCAAAAGCCTTTGTTGGCTTTAGCGAGATTTCTTTTTTGGGTCATCGTGTTGGTCATGGTCTCTTGCGGACGGAGGACAACAACACCACTAAAATTCTCAATATCACTACTCCTAAAACGAAGAAGCAATTCCGTAGCCTCTTAGGCTTAATACAATTCTACGGTAGGTTTATCCCTAATCTATCATCTATCACAGAACCTCTCTCTACACTATTGAAGAAGGGGTCACCTAATATGGTACGTTGGTCTCAAGAATGCCAATCCTCATTGGATAAAATTAAAACACTATTCTCATCTGAACCGATTTTAAGACTACCCACTGCAAATAAGACTTTTGTTCTTCTCAGTGATGCCTCATCCACAGGGATCGGGGCTGCATTGATGCAAGAGTATTCTGAAACTCTGCATCCGGTGATGTATGTCTCTAGGAAGCTAAATGCGGCAGAACGGAATTACTCTGTGCTAGACCGAGAGTTATTAGCTATGGTCTGGGCTATTCTTAAACTACAAAGATTCCTTCTTGGTGCGCATTTTATTGTAGAAACCTACCAAAAAGCTCTCACAGCTATACAAAGTAAAGATCTGAAGAGCTCAAGATCCGCTCGATATGCCATTGCTCTTCAACCTTTTCACTTCTCAGTACGAGCTATCCATGGTTCGGATAATGTAATGGCAGACATATTGTCGCGATGCCCACATGATTCTATTTGACTCTTTTATAAGACCTCGTTATAGATTTCGAGGTTATTTAGATAGCCATGGTTATAGATTAACACTCAGATAGTACATTTCTATGATCCTATTAAGTTAAGACTCTGGAATAGTCTGTACTACTTTCTCTGCTACTGTCTTAGAGTAACGGAGGAAGGTTTAAGTATAGCCATATATGGGCCTTAAGTTTACATAGCCACATTTAATAAGTGAAAATGTAGGATTGACTATTGTATATTATAAAATCCTACAGTCATAAAACAGAGTGTATCATTTGTATTTTCTCGCAGCAAACCAGTGCTGTTAGATAGAGAGACTCAACAGTTTGCCAGCTATTGCTAGATGTGACGTCCTTGCTTATCATGTGTCATTGCACGCTTGTCTAGTTGGAAGTGGCACCATCTTCAGTAGAGAATGCTATGGAACTTCTGAAGACATCTATATTCATACTTGTTAATTAACAGTAGTGTACAATAATACAATATTAAATTAAAAGATATGACACTATGATATGATGTATATGAAAAGTTAAAAAGGATAATATGGGAATGACACGTCTATTTTTGTTATTGCAAGACATGTCGATTTGGTAAATTGTTTCTATTTGGGATATATGTAGTCATATGATGTAATTTTCTAGCGCGTATATATTCCCTACGCTTTATTGTACGATTGTGGCACCTATTTTTTATATAGTATTGGTGCTGTGGGAATGTAATTTTCCCTAACGTTGTGAGATATTTTTTACTTCTCACACGACGCTCTATTGTGCGTCAGAATAGCCTGATTTTGGCGTGGTATGTTTTGATCTCTTTAGCGCATCATGTATGCGTTACGAGCCTGTTGTATCATGCTCATTATTTATTTTGGGGTATATGGATAACTAAGATTGTCTCATAGTCTGTAATATTATAATGATATTCATTTATGTCATGCATTTGATTTTCTTATTGTTGTCTTCTTCATTCTCAAGGATTTCTTTCTTTCATCTTTGCTCTTTCTTTTTGTATCCCATCTTGTCTTTATCCACTCGTCACTTTTCTTCGGATATCTTGTCGTCCTATCCACATCCTTTTTAGTCACTCTTATTTCTGGTATTATTATGTTGTTATTTAGACTATACTTAAGTATAGATATTTACATGCTACCGCCCTCGTTTGTTTTTTCCAGTCAATGTATTTGTTTTAAAAAAAAGTGATGTTATCATTTTTTTCCCGGGAAGGGGGGGGGGGGGGGGGGGGGGGGGTAGACTGTTACAGTCAGATAGGCATGTAATATTTTATCCTGGTCAAAGGGAGTTTATAGACTGTAATTTTTTAGCTGCAAGTTAGTTCTAGTTGTTATCTCCCTGTCTTTATAAAGTCGTCCATGAAGGGACGGGTTTAATCTGTTTTCGGGGAACGTTCTGATCGGTCCGTATATGGACTGGACTCAGTGGATATCCCCTTTGTTATATCACAGCTATCCATATAAGGACCGTTCTTAAGCTGTTTTCGGGGAATGTCCTGGATCGTTCCGTGTTGTGAGCTGTTTTGGGGCTCGCGACGGCCCAGGCATGCGCAATGATTTTCCGCGGGCCAGGAAGCCGGTCTGTCTTGGTCAGTCGGCCGGGTTTTCTTCAGCGAAGAGATGTCCAGCGATCTCTTTGTCTGTGTGAACGGGGAATGGAGCCTTCTCGTGTGTAGAAGATGTTTGAGTTCTCCTCGGTTTATAATTCGGGCATATTTCTAAAACTAGGATGTGACAAAATGTGTTTGTGCTTTATTCCTGGACAGCAGTACAGGTAAAAGAACTTTTTGAAGCTATTATCTTTAGCCAAGACCTTTGTAATTTTGAGGTGGCTTGCTCCATGTGTGGAGAAGCATTGAACATAGGAGTTTGATAAAATTTAACATTTGAAACCCGGCGCTTTACGGCGTGTTTGCCATAAGATTTATCTGACCTGAGGGTCAATGAAGCACAGAGATTAATATATACACTTGCAGCCCGCTGTTTATGCTGCATTATTTGGCAAAGACTGTTATGCCTTGTTGATAGAGAAAAGCACAGAGATTAATATATATATATACTTGGAGCCCGCTGTTCATGCGGCATTATTTTGGCAAAGACTGATATGCCTTGTTGATAGAGAAAAGCACAGAGATTAATATATATACTTGGAGCCCGCTGTTTTTGCGGCCTTATTTTGGCAGAGTCCTTATTGTATTGCATATGGTGAACAATGTTATCTACAAGATGTTGATGTGCTTGAGCCTTGTCCAATGACAGTGTGTTTTGTTGATGTCAACGTATGTCGCCGTTATTCCGTAATAAATTGTTTGAAATGTCACCTGTGGTTACCAACGCTTTATGACTTCTACATGTGGTGTGAAGAGTGTGTGCACTACAAATTGTTGAACACGAGCCTATACCCATTCGCGTTATCTGATTGATCTACTCACACACACACCTTTAGTCGGCCATCTGTGTAAGCCCGACGTCAGCTGACTCATCATTATCAGCGACACATACATCACACCACCAGTAAACATCCCGATTGCAACAGTGGCGTTTTGCAACAGCCGTTTAATGACGGTGCTTTACCGGTGTTGAATTCTCGGTTTACGTGCGTGAAAACTGGCATGTGAAGAGCGATCTTGAAAACTTTATTCCCCACAAAGCTGGCTCACCATGATTGTTACTGCTTTATTTTTGGTGCTCTGACATGATGTAGACTGTGATAGTTGACTTGACCAATAATACTATAACGAATGTCGTGATACGGTTCGTCTTCAGTGTTTACAGATACCAACAGTGGTATAGAACATTGAACTGGTCAATAACTGCAGGTGACGCTTATCGACACGTTTGACCACATTTATTAAACGCCTTCACGGTGTACATCAACATATGACAGACAGGGCATTTCATACAATTGACGATCAGCATACATATTTGAAATAGATTCCAACTGGTCTTGGCCGATTAAGACTAGCAACTAGGTCACATATGCCCTAGTTGAAGTATGCGGTCAGACAAACACTTATATCTCTGTGGTCCGTATTAATAAAATATAACTGGTGGCTAACATGCACCGTACGTACTTATTCCCTGACGTGGCTAATACATCATAGATAATGGCCCACGGGTTCATCATTATCATGGCATGTTTAATGTAGACTCAAAACGACAGTTTCCTCTCTTACGTTAGGTTTTTGTGTACGTAAGAGAGAGTGTGAGCTGTGCTGACACGACAAAAGAAATTCTTCGTTATTGAACGGTACATGCATGAGTAAAACATCATAAAGCCATAGAATCTCTCAGTCAGTCAGTCAGTCCATCTAGACACATCTCGACGTTGTACTAGGAATGCCTTCAAACAGGTTAACATTCAAGTAATGTAGACGAGAATGTGACGATGCATACAATTCTCAAGTAGACTTACTTCTACAATATTCACGGAGCTTCTTCATAGGTCCGGAGTCATCATAAATAAAGTGGCGGCCTCCAACATACATGCCACTTGGCAAAATACTTAAGTTCTCAACCGAATCACGGGAGCTCATAAAACACGTCTGGTTAGGACTGTAGATTCTAACAAAAGGCCTCGAATAACCGTCTGCATAAATTAGCGCAGCACCAAACGCGTCATCATCACCTAGTGACGTAGTATCTACATCGCGTTTAATTACAATACATATAAGTGCATAAATACATCACGTAAAATACATTATAATCTTCTTTAACGTTAATCATATACAATTTACATAGATGTGCTCACACATTTAAATCCCACGCGTAAAAATGACTTAACAGTGAGTTATCTTTGATTATTTCTAAACGTTTTAGAATTTTTTGTGGTTGTCTACAGTTTGCATCTGAGAGTGAGAAAGTGGGCCCGGTGTGTGATCGGTCACAACAAACTTTATTCACATTTCATAAAGGAGAAAAGAAAAATTGAACATTTCATTAAATTCAAATATATTTATACACACTCGGGCAAGTTTACGTACACACCGTTACAAGCTCGTTTCATTGCACCTTGCATTTTTTATATATATTAAAAAATACTGTTGATTAATTAACAATTAGCATAGGATTACTTACGATGTATTTTTTTTTCCTTCATATATACAAAACCATGTGCAATTAGCAAAATGAAATACAAAGAGAGTACATTGCATAATACGTATAAATACTCAAACTTACATTTTCATTGGCACACATACACGCAAATACTACTGTATATATTCGTTCACCTTCACATTTATACGTGCACCCATATGTTATTAAGCCTACTTATTCAATTTCTCAAGATGAATCGAGCAAAATTAAATTAACCTCCTTAATTTTAAAGAATAAAATTTTCCGGTTTGTAAAATATTCCCAGTGGAAAATAAGGTACCCATCGCTCTCTCACACACACACTCACATACACAATTATGGACACTTAAAACGATTTTCAACTGCCACAATTTAACGACCGCTGTTTTCCGACTTTCAATGATTGGCGGAATTTGATATAAACAGTAATAATAACTTAAATACTACAAAAAATAACATTTTATCATTATTTTCGCACAAAGCAATTAATGTCTGTTTAAATAATTTAAATTGCAATGTAAAATAAGAAAATGTGACGTTGTAAATAACAAAGTTTAATAAAAATTTTATTATTTGGATTGTTTCTCTTGATGCATAATTTTGATTGTTTCCCTTGGTAAGTTTACTGCACTCTATTACGCATAGAAAAATAAAGCACACCCCGTGGTGAGTCTTACTTTTATTCGGATACGGATCCACATTGTATAGTCATTGCTTTTTTTTTAAATTTCTAAATTTTAGTATTAAGCGGGAACAAAGGTTTATTTGAAAAAAACTCTGAAGCACGGACATATCATACGTGAAAACGAATGAATGAATTAATCTGCTTTTTCAATCAAAGTAACCATACATTCAAATGAATTGAATACATATTTGACAAAAAACCACCAGCTTATTTTTTTATTTGTTTACCCAAAGCAGTAGAAACCAAATAATGTGACCTGGCAACCTGTGAAAAAATTACTTCCATTTTAACGGTCCTTCAACGATCATAGCTATCTAATAATTTTGTTTTCTGCAACAACTAAAGATGTTACTATAAAAATAACTTAAAAATAATTGCAACGGGAAAAAAGCGACTGCCGAGCAAATTTGGTTTTTAACTCTTTAACACCCAAGAGCCAGTATACTGTACTTCCCGCTAGACCCATTTGGCCCAATCAACAGTATACTGGCTTTCGTATCTCTTAATCCTTTCTAGGGCTGTTTTCTAATTTTGACAACTCAAAAACGCTATTTTCTTAAAGTATAGCCATCCATTATGGACTTTTGTTATTTATGAATATGAACATTTTAAAAAATTATTTCCAAACAAAAACAATAAAAACATACTGGTATGGCCATTTTTGTTTGGGCCAAACCCACTTTTTTTGCTTGGGACTGAAAGAGTTAACATATGTTGATACAGTTAGTTAAACAACCAGACTAAAGCCAGGCATTTTCTAAATTTTAGTACTAAGCGGGGACAAAGGTTTATAAAAAAAAAAAATTCTGAATCACCGACATACCATAAGTGAAAGCGAATGAATGCATAAGTCTGTTAATTCAATCAAAATAAACATATATTCAAATTTTGACCAAGCATTTTAAAAATTATGTTAAAAAAAAATAATAATAATACCATGTCAGATTTTCATTAAGATTTAACACGCACAGCGGATGTTCATGCTCAGAGAACCTCGTTCGTCGACTATATTGCTGTTATACCCTGTTCAACCAAAAAAGAGGTTATAATTGGGGTAAATCGTGCGTTTAAGAGAACTTTCACTGGTTTTTGTTGGTTTTTAATATATGTATCGATACAGCTCTGATCGAATTTGAAACCGCTTGGCCAAATGAGTGCTATTAACTCTTAGTATACGTGCTCAAAAACCGCGTTTTTACGAGCTGATTTCAGAGAGTACATTTTTAGACATGACTGCCTTTACTGATTTTGCATTAAGTAACTTATTTATAATGATAACATAAAGTGTTATATATTAAAATGTAGAAAAATGAATCATCTATGACATGCACTTAACTTAATTGTTAAGTGGTGTTAAACATGCATGCAACATATACAGTAATGAGTGCAGAAAAATGTTTAAATTGAAAAAATTGAGAGAAACAAATTGTACTTATCAATATGTATAAATTAATTCTGGTAAATTTCTACCCCTAAACCTACTTTCATTTTAAAGTACAATCCATTTTCACATAATGTAGGAAAGTTGGAGTTGTTTCTGAGCACAAAATAAAGTTTTTATCACAGTTTGAATTGTTTTGGTATATTTAGATAAAGCGCACAAATATTTTAACCTTTATTTACAGACATGACTACCGTTACTGATTTTGCATTAGATATAATTTATTTATAATGATAACATGAAGTGTTATATATCTAAATATAGAGAAATGAAACCCCTTTGACATGCACCTAACTGAATTATTCAATGATTTTAAACATACATGCAACATATGCAGTAATGAATGCAGAAAAATTTAAAAAGATAAAAAATTTTAAAAAAACACATTGTCCTTATCAATATGTATAATTAATTCTGGTAAACTTCTACCCCTAAACCTACTTCATTTTAAAGTACATCCATTTTCACATAATGTAGGAAAGTTGGAGTTGTTTCTGAGCACAAATAAAGTTTTTATCACAATTTGAATTTTTTTGGTATATTTAAGCGCACAAATATTTTAACCTTTATTTACAGACATGACTACCGTTACTGATTTTGCATTAAATAATTTATTTATAATGATAACATAAAGTTTTATATATATCTAAATATAGAGAAATGAAAAATATTTAAAAAGATAAAAAATTGAAAAAAACCTTTGACATGTACCTGACTGAATTATTCAATGATTTTAAACCTACATGCAACATATGCAGTAATGAATGCAGAAAAATTTAAAAGATAAAAATTTAAAAACACATTGTCCTTATCAATATTTATAATTAATTCTGGTAAACTTCTACCCTAAACCTACGTTCATTTTAAAGTACATCCACTTTCACATAATGTAGGAAAGTTGGAGTTGTTTCTGAGCAGAAATAAAGTTTTTATCACAATTTGATTTTTTTTTTGGTATATTTAAGCGCACAAATATTTTAACCTTTATTTACAGACATGACTACCGTTACTGATTTTGCATTAAATAATTTATTTATAATGATAACATAAAGTTTTATATATATCTAAATATAGAGAAATGAAACCCCTTTGACATGCACCTAACCTAATTGTTAAGTGGTGTTAAACATGCATACAACATATACAGTAATGAGTGCAGAACAATTTTACAATATTAAAAAATGTGGAAAAAAAAGTTGTACTTACCCACAAAAATAATCCAATTTGGAAGCCTGGAACTCCTAGAACCACTTTTATCCAATTATACGGAACACAGACAGGTTTCACTTGTTTTGAATACTAAATAAAAATGTTTCCTTTTGAAATGTTCAGGTCACATATTGAAAAATCATGACGAAAATAAACTATGTACACACTTTATACACAACTGATATTTACCACAAACTATTTCCTTTCATGATAAGCAGCAAAACAGTTGTTTGGATGTAGATGGGGATTATTTGTGCATCCTTCACAATAAAAGGATGTCCTGACCCTTACTTGAGGGGTGCTGCAAACGACACAGTTGCGATGAGACTTGGATTTTTTAATTAAATGGTTTGTTCCTCCTAGTCTGTTGACTGGATTGTTCACTTGATTGCCATGTCCAATCCTGGGAGGAATTTGCTGGAAATCCACAGCAGCAACAAGAGAGAGCTCATTGACAAGTTGCCGTTTAAATTGAAGAAGGCTCTGTTTTTTGGCATTTGTTGTTCTTGACAGTGCAAATAATTTATACGCATTGAGCTGAGCTATTTCAAAAATCCAGAAGAAAATTTTTTTCCACCACTTTCTTGTTCTTCTGCTAAATGTGCCATATGTTACAATGCTTTGGTCCACTCTGTCACATCCATTCATGCGTTGATTGTAATCATCAATCATCAGTGGTTTATTTTTTGTTTCACCAAAGCGATTGGTGATGTCCTTGCTTTCCACTGTTGCGCAGCTTGAAACAAGAATGCAAGGTTTCTTCCTTTTTTGTCCCTAAACATTACACATAAAAATCTTTTTTCTTGCTCCATATACCATTTCATTTCCATATGCATTAGCTGTGTAGTTTTCAGCTCTTTTGGGAAGTTCTTTCGATTAACGTTGACAGTCCCAGTGAAATAATGACTCCTGTTATTCAGATATTGAAGCAACGGCACACTTGTGTAATATCGATCAGCATAGATGTGATGACCTTTTCCACATGGTTGTAGCAAAGTGTCAAAAACTTTGATGGCTTGCTGGCTATTTACATCAATATCTGGACTGTAAGAAGTATTGGCCCCAAAGTATATCAACAAATTTACTACATACCCTGTGCTACTGTCGCAAAGACCGAATGTCTTCACATGATATTTTTTGGGTTTAGAGGCATTGAACATTTTGTGAGCCCATCTGCCTTTCCACCCAATTACCATTTCATCCAAAGACAGCTCCTTGTAAGGGTAAAATGCTTCCTGGAATCTAGATAACATTTTCTGTAGAAATGGTTCGATCTTTGCTTTACCTTGTGCGTCTACATCACTCACATGAAACATCGTGTGATATAACATCTGAAACCTATCCCGTGTAAACATCTGTCTGTACCAGGGAGTTTGCATAAAGCCTTCATTAGACCAATAATCACTAATGGCTGGTTTTTTCACAATTCCCATTGCTATTATCACAGCAAAAAACTTGCACAGTTCTGGAGATGTAACTGGATACCAGTTTTGATAGACAGATCTTTTTGTCGCCGTTTCTGAATTTGACTGACAGAGTCGATCAGCATATTCATTTATAGAAACAGTAAGCTCATCTATAATCTCATTAGTTAAAAGAGCTTTGAGACAATAAAATGCAGAAGAATCATCAGGTATAATATTTGGATTCACACCTGTAATCCTAGCATGAGGTGGTACAAAGCGGAAAGCATTTTGTGTTGAGCCAGCATCAACTTCATTCCACCTAATTTCCTCATTCATTGTACTTGTATTACCATCAGTACTTGTGGATTCTGCTTCTTTATGGGTTGATCTAGATGTATCTTCTTTTAATCTTTTCTTCATGGGAGCTTTACCTTTTCCTTGTCTTTTCACTGGCCTGGCATTTCTAGTGCTAGTACTACTGACAGAACCAGCTAGGGGAAACGCCCCCTTCTCATCTGATTCAGTGTTTTGATTACATATATCTTCGCTGGGCAAGATATATTCTGAATCTGAACTGTCATCTTCACTCGATAACTGATCTTCCTCATGTTCGATCCAAGAAGAAATAAGTCGTGCTGCTTGCACCGCCGATAACCTTTGCTTACAATCGTTTGAAGATGAAGCCATTTTGGTTAGAACAAGTTTGTTTACGATCAACAGCCGAACAAAACACTAAAAAATCGAACTTAATAACTCATCAAAACGACAACCACGCTAATATTTGTAAACAGACTGAACACAGGAAGTGACTGTTAATGTTGGATTGGATAAAACATCGACAATATTTCATTAACTCTTTGCCGATAGAGACTTCATGTAAAAAGCCCCGTGAACTGGCTTGCCGTATATTTGGTACCAAAACCGAGCCCCGTGAAGTGGCTTGTCTGATACTAAGAGTTGAAATTACATAGTTTAAAAAAAAAGGAAGTGCTACAGAAAACTTTTTTCTTCTTTTTCCTATTAAGTAACAATGTTTAGTTAAACATTTTTAATTATCATGTAAAATATGCAAACGTATGGTCACTAATAACAAATATAAAATAATAGTTTTAACATTTGTGTTACATCCCTTTAAATTTATTGGATATGTATATATTTGATTATGGCCCCTGATATGATTCTGTTCTGTTTTTAATTTGCGAGTTAACTGTTTCTTCTTCTTCTTTGATCCTTAGCCGCCGACCGTCAAAGCAGTCAGTGGCCATCACGCCTGTTGGCGTCTTGTAGGGCAACAACAAATTGATTCCACTTTGTTCGGTCGGTGGCCATCCTTCGTACAGTGCCCCAACTCTGGTTCATTCTTTGCATCTCAGGCTCCACAGTCCTCCGCCAGGTTGTTTTTGGTCGGCCTCTCTTTCGTTTTCCTTCAGGGGTCCAAAGCATAGCTGTTCTTGTGATGGCATCGGGGTCTCTTCTGAGGACATGACCAACCCAGCTCCAGCGTCTGCCAGCTATGATGGTGTGCATGTCCTCTTGCTTGCTACGAGTAAGCAGATCTTGGTTAGTGATGGTATTTGGCCAAAAGATTCGGTGAATTTTTCTTGGCATGTTGTGTGAAAAGAGGACAATTTCGACATTTCCTTATCTGTTATGTTGTTATCACCCCACTGTTACCTGCGCTCTGGTAATCGTGTACGGTATATGTATAGGGTGGCACTTACTGACCAGTGATGTTGTCAGAAAAAGGTTGTTGGCTTACAGTCCTATGGCCGACTTATATTTTTATAAACGCGAATGTGTTAATATGGTGGGCCGTATGGATAGGTCATAATGGTGACAATACGAACATCAACTATGACAGTTGGGTCATAAGGCTGACTAACGGGTAAATCAAGCAGGCTGGACTCATGGGGAACATTATCGACATAATTTATTCAGCACGAGACTTGGACATCAGACATCACAGGCAAGCAGTAACAATTCATGGACACATGGTTTCATTGCAGAAAAAATACGTTATCACTCAGTAAGCAATTGATATGGCCTTTGATTTACAGCACCGGTTGTTCATAATATCAAGGTCAAACGTCTTGGACCAAATCGAGGACTTCGTCGATTTGAAGATTGTATATATTAATTTGACATCTATTCCTTCTCCTGATGCAGAGGGACGCAACTAGCCAATGATCCTATCGAATTCAATAGAAGTTTCTGCCGTAGCAAGCAGGGCTACAAGTTTTCATGCGTGAAACATCGAATATGAGCCGTTATCCGGCTAAAATTACACATTGTTAAGGATTCCTTGGTAAGATTCCACGGGAATAAGCTTTACATCGTTTTTCAATTCATAGTCATGTTAACATGCATGTGTCTTTTCTTCACATCAGAGCAAGAACACCGAAAAAAACTACGTCTATCATTGACGACTAATACCTGTATATTAGACTCCTTCAAGGGTCTGATTTGTATGACAACCAATCTGCGCAGCTAACAGCGCGGTCATCTGCTTTCATCGATAATGCAGAAAGTACGCAAAAAATATTTTAAAATATTCATTTATTTCAGATGCAGCTAACATGTGCGTATATCAAGGACTAGACCCGCATGTGAGAATCTCAAACAAACTCCCACGCAAAAAAGGACTTAACAGATTACATCGCCCCCGGAGGAAAAACAAAGCGGAGCTTTTTTTCTGATTAGTATACCACAGAGGTCAATCAAATTCCATTTAACAACAGATAAATATAATTTTATGTTAAGTCATTATTTAAAAGATAACAAGTGGGATGGAAGTGTGTAAAAAGAATCAAATACCAAATTCAAACAAAAGAAATGAGACATAATGTACAAAAATGTACAAAATATATAAACAAATAAGTGGCAAAATGACATGAGAAAATAAAATAATAATGGGGTGAAGGAATGATTATAAATGGTGAATCAAGTGACAGTAATCAATAAAGATGATAAAACATGTCAACAGTTAACAAAATTAAATTGTGTTTAATGTATGTCTACAATGTTTAAACAATGGGTAAACAGAATTAAATAAAAATCAATGTGCAAAGTAAAACACTAGAAGGAAAACAACACAGTCCAAAGAGTGTGATGAGAATCAAACTACGTAGTGTAAGCAAGTATGTCAAGTATGGCTACATTAACTATCTACGTATGCCAAATATATCAGGCGCTAATAATGCGCTACCATATAATAAATGAGGTTTAGACGTTATAGTGCATGCGAAAGAAATATCTAATCCTGATTAAAACCTTAATGTCATAAATTTAGCACATTGTTCCTCGAACACTAAAATGTAAACAATCACTCTGGAAAAAGATGTCACGAAAAACTCGTTAAAATGTCACCAAGTCCGGCAAGTAAAAATGTTATTGATCCAACACTAACCGTGTAGAAAATGTACTTTTAACGATTCAGGTAAAGTAAATGTCATTAATTTTTTCACGCGCTAGAACGTTCTTGTCTGGTCATTGTAATTTTGTATTTATATATACACCTTCATTTTAAAACGCACACAAAAAAAAGTCCAATGGGAACAAACAAAAGTCACTTATAGTTAAACATTAATAAAATCATCAGAAAATGCGAGGTAGTTAATAAAGTTTACAAAATAGTCCAATAGTGGGAAATATGGAGACGACCACATTCATAAGTAGAGCGTATTGTTGCAAAATGCAAAATGTTTTACGTTGTGTCCTTGAACAAAAGGTAGCAGTAACAACTGTGATGACGTAGTACTGCAATGGCGGCACATTATTAGAGGTTCAGAAATGCCCGGGAGAATCTTGAGGCCATAACGTTTTCAGCCACACGGATTGCCTCGTATAGAAAAAATGAAATGGCTGTTTAAGGAAATGGCATAACGCGTGGATCATTGAATCTCTTCCAGGTCTTTGTTCTGGAGCGCAGTAAGAGCTCTTTGGTCTTGTCTCTACGATAAAATATGCGCCGAGAAGAATCTTTGAAGTTTGAGGATAGCCCAAACATAGCCAACAATTCTTTGTCCACGTACTGAAATTAGTTTCGTTTCTGCTGTAGTTAAACTTCCTTGAAACGTACATCACAGGGTGTAAAGTTCCAGAATAACTCTGCATTAGCGAACCAACCAATTCCCATCGAGGAGACATCACTGCAGAAGAATAAATGTATATCTGCCGTTTAGTAATCGTAATATAGGAGCAGATTAAAATAATGATTTAATCTTATCTAAAGTGGTCTGGCACTCTGGCAGATCGCCGCAACAACCATGTTTGGTGAACCCTTCTTTAATATAAACTACGAGTGAGTGTATTAAGTGCAGTGATAGTTGATAAGTGAGAACTGAAACGGCCATAGAATTGAAAATTAAACCCAGACAGACTGCGCGACCTGTTTTCTTAGTCCCTTAGGAGCAGTGATATTGAGGATCTTAGAAAATTGATTATGGTCTTCAGTTTGCAAGAGACCATGACCAACACGATGACCCAAAAAAGACGATCTCACTGAAACCAACGTGGGCTTTAGACGTTTAGCCGTCGTCAAGTTGTGAGAAAAATGTGTGGATATAAAGGAACATAAACCACTAAAGTGATCATCCCAAATAGTTACTAAAAAAAGCAAATATCAATCGTGTTATGTAATCACATCAGCACGATGAGATAGAATGCGAACGCATCATGCATACGAAAGCAGCAGGAGCGCCAACAAGTCCAAAAGGCATGAAGTGTTCCATTGGAAAAGACCTCGAGGCGGTTAGACTGATACAAGCAGTAAGAGGTTTTGGCGTGTTCAGTTGAGTGGCACTGGCCAATAACCCTTTGATAAGTCGAGCTTTGTGAGAAAATAGAGTTAGAGAGTCTTGATAAGTAAATTTCTTCTAACAAAAGGCATTGGATTCTGCATCAAACTTTGAAATTTGATTTAATTGCGATGATCGACACAAAGACGATATTATTGTCCTTTCTTCCGGACACTAACTATAGAAGAAGAGTATGGTGAAGTAGATGGTTTGATTATGTTTCAATCCGGAGCGATTTTCATCTAATTCTTCTTCAGCTTGTCTGAAAATGAAGTGGAATGGTGATAGGGGCGGACACGAATAGGTGGTCATCAGTCTACGCATATAATGTCATGAGTGGTGGCAAAAGTCCGGCTCTTACCAGGGAATGTCAGTAAAGACTTCTTGAATATCAAAAAAAAAAAAGACTGTAACAAGTGAAGAGGACTTGCTGTTGTCTTTCCGAAATCAACATAACATGAAGCCGCCGCATTATTATAACAAACATTAATATCCACTTTGATTTATAAAAACACTCTGAGGTTGGGGGCTGAGTTGTGTTAGCATGTCTATGAGATCTATCATTTAAAGATTCTTACTTCCAGATTATTGACATCGATCGTCAACTATTATCCCTAATGCCTATCATTCTATTTTCTCTATTGGGACCTAGTGTTCTGATTTGAAACCCAGCGAGAATCTGTTGCGTTAAACTATTTTCTTCTTTGGATCAAAACTGCTCTCTTACTTATTTATTTTTCCCTTTCATACCGTGAGGTGTAGAGGTTTGGTAGAGGAGAGCGCCTGACCAATTCTTTCGGCATGTCTTCCTCCTGGTAATTGGTTCTATTCTTAAGTCCTCACGGTCACTTACAATAATAGATTGGTCTAATGTTGTCTTCCTAGCGGACTCTGGAGGTCATCTGGGGGTCTGGATCACTGGCACTTTGTCTTCCAATGCCTTGTCGTGGGTAGCAGATCTTTCTCCCCATTTTCATGCAGGACATGGCACCATCAACTCATCTTACGTTGGGGGACTTTTCTACCTGGCGTCTGCAGCGGGTAGGTGGAATTTTAGGACCTTGACGGTATCGTCTGGATGCGGAACATGTCTGTTCTTGTTACCCCACACCACCTTCTCTTTGATGACACTCAATTTATGAGGTTGGGCATCTGACCTTTGTGGCTTATAGATCATTGCCACATGACTCGCATCTCATATCGTCAAGACTGGGGGAACATAGATGGAGCGGTGATACATGCCATCTTCCTCTGTTTTCTTACTAACACTATCCATCCTGCTGCAGGAATCTCGACCATGGCCTGAAATCGCTCTCCCAGCTGCTTGCCACCCCCAACCCCCCCCCCCACCAACCCCCCCACCACCACCCCCACCCCGCAGTGGCCAACCACACTCTGCCGACTGCCTCCCCCTATGTCTACATTTGACTTCTGAGTTATCCAAAGCGTTCCAACCCGCCATCACCAGCCAAAACCGATGTCCTACCTCCTGCTCTCTCCCCACATGCTTCCCGACAACATCCGACACACATGCAGGGAGCATGAAAAGACAAGCTGAAAGGACATCGCCCGGGTACCCACACCTGCCGGTGGTCCCTGAAAATCCCCGGACCGTATGGCCCGCCGTCCTCACACAACCTCCGCAAGACCTGCAAAAGCTCCTGCAAAGCTATGAACAAGAGGTGCTGGAACGTTCGTCGTCGTTCATCACCCTACCCCTCCCACGCCAACACACTAGTCCCAAAGTTTGCTCCAGGCGGACCCCGTCAAAACGCCGCCTCCAGATCTATGAAAGAAAGATGGATCTCACTCCTATACTTCAAAGGGTCTTTTCATCAGCTGTCGAGTGCGAGATTAGGTCCTGAGTACCTTGGTCTCTGATCGGAATCCACAATGGACCTCAGCACAATTGTAGCTAAGCTAGGCGTCGGGAGTCTCTGCTGTTAGGATTCTAGAGTAGACTCTACCAGGGACACTGAGAAGGGATATGCCTCTATGGTTTCCTGTACATTGTCGATTGTCACCCTTTTGAAAAATTGGTGTAATTATTATGGGCTCAATCTCGCAGTCCTTTGGTATGGTGTATTGTTGCACCTTCGCTGCCTGTAGGACCCCCGCCAAGAGTAATAGGTCGCCTGATGCTCCCATGTTACTTAACCATTTTGGTGTTATCCCATCATGGCCTGGATGCTTTGCCCATCTTGATTTTCCGTCCAGTGCTGCCTTCAGTTCTTCTAGCGCATCTTTATGTCATCTTCATCACCATTGGTTTCATCTTCTGTGCTTAGAGTGGTTATCATTTTCTGACTGCTGGACCTTGCTCACCGCATCTCCATCGCAAGGAGTTCTGAGAAATAATTCTTTCCATCTTTCCATTACTTCCTTCGGGGCAGTAAGCAATTTGCCTTGCGACAAGCAAAAGTTTCGCAGGTGGACCAGAATTTGTTCCTTACACTAAAGACGTTGAAGAGGGGATATAAACGTCCTCCTCATTATAATATTTGAGAGAGGACAGTTGGTTTTTTTTCCTTCCTCATGTTCTTTTAGGGCGTCTTATAGAAAACGCAATTTTCTGGTTTTCGTTGCGCATCTTTTTCTTGCTTTTCTGCAGACTCTCTTCTCGCGCTCGCCCCAGGACGCTCTGGTTTTTGCTGACTAGCACCTTGCTTTCTTTGCTTCTGTTCTGAGGATGCCAGACATATTATTATATATTTTCTCTATGTGCCCCTGTTGTATTTTTTGGCTCCTCCTAAGTTATTTGGTTTCCTATGCCATTTTCTTCTCTCTTATTTTCTCTTTGACTTCCTCTGTCCACCCAGGTCTGTCGCTCCTTTCTCTTGTTCCAAGATCGGACTTCACCCAACATGCTTTCTGGAGCAGCTGTTCATTTAATGATGTCCTTGAATTTAAGCCAGAGGGTTTCCTAAGTCATCAGGTTGTTCTTCTTGTTTTTTTTTCACCGCTGTAGCAAAAAGCCCATGATATATGCTGTCTTATTTCTGGCCTCTCTCAGGTTGTAGGTCTTACATTCTCTATATTCTCCGTTTGTTTACTTGGTTTTCTTGCATGATGTTGGGCAGTTACTAGGCTGGGCAAACTCTTTCAGTTGTTTCTTTTGATTGTAAGCAGAGTAGTGCATCACTTCCAATTCTTCCTGGACCTCTCCCGGACTTCTAGCATCCGGACATATGTTGAGTGAGTTCCTCCTAAAACAATGGCATAAGTTCGATCACTGACTTATCATTCTTTTTTGGTTCACATCTAGTGTATGCATGTATATGATCAAAATGATATCTATTCTGAAGAATTTTGTTGGTTTGGAGAAAAATTTAGAGCGAGGTTGCCCTCATCACTAGTGTGGTTATTCTCTTCTATAATTTTGCCAGAATTTAATTTCTATTATAAATATTGTGGCACATTAAGATTGCCTCCAGTTTTTTCGGTGCTGAAGAAATTTTACGGAGTTGGTTCCCTTTGTAAGATCTGAAATTCTTGTAATCTCCCTTACCAATGTTACGATCAACACTATGTGATCTATTGCGAAAGTGATTTCCGTACGGCATTGCAGAAAGTGGAAGCCCACGGGTAAACCATCTCTGATTTGGGAGTGGCTAACAAAACAATATTTGGATGGGCGGTTAAATATTGGCGAGCGGTTTCTTTCTGTCTGTAGCTGCCAAATTAGCAGGTTTCCGTTCATGTAGGAAGGAGAGAAAATAATAGCATTGACTGAAGACATGACTTTATCGCGAAGCATTAGTCGACGAGGGCTTCATAAGTGTGCACAATTTTCGGAAGCTCAATCGATCGATTAAATGTGAGATGTAACGGGGGAAGTTCAGAAAAGTAATGCACCACATCGTTTTTCTCAGCTAATAATGAAGATAGAAACATGAAATTTTGCACACTTCAATATAGCATGTGCCAATTGTGTGCACCAAATTGCACTGCAACCGGCCAATATAATACGGCTGCCCTAACCCGTTGGAATTGGAGCGTGTTAGCAAAAACTTGCGTATATAAGCAGCGAATTGTGATGGAATTTCTCGTTGCAGAGAAGGAAACTGTTGTGACATTCACAAGCGTCTTTGTGATGTGTATGGAGGTTTTGCAGTCGACAGGAGTACAGTCAGTCGCTGGGTTCAGAGAATCAAAGAATCAGGAAGTGGAGATACGGAGCTGCTTGATCGGCCGCGCTGTGGACGTCCTGCCACAGCCACCAACGCAGAAATGTTGAAATGCGCTGAGGGCATTATTGTTACTGATAGGCGCGGAATCCACTACTCAATAATTGGAGCCTTACAGCTGTCAGTCCCCCCCCCCCCCCCCCCAGCATTGGTAGTGCAAATGCAGTTATAAAAACTCTCGGATTTTCTAAGGTTTGCGCAAGATGGGTTCCTCGAAGTCTCACAAACTGACCACCGATTGCAAAGGAAAGCAATTTCTTCTGAATTGTTGGAGCGTTTTTCAGTGCTGATGGAGATAACTTTTTGGCAAAGATCGTTTACAGGTGACGAACCTGGGCACATCATTTTTGAAAATCCTGAGACAAAAAGACAGTCAATGGAGTGGCATCATCAGCAATCACCACGAAAGAAAAGAAATTCAAGACAATTCGCCTTCAGCTGGAAAGGTCATGATCAACTGTCTTTTGGGACATTGAAGGTGTGATTCTTGTGGGACGTTATGCCAAGAGGAGAAGACAATCAATTTGAAAGCTTACATTAAGACATTGAAAACAACTCAATCAGCGTTTTCGCAGAGTTCGGCCGCACAAGAATCCATCAGACCTGCTTCTCCTTCACGACAATGCACGACCGCACACAAGTCTGGGCAAACACGGAAAGCAAATCACCATCCACCCTATAGTCCCGATTTGGCACCATCTGATGTTCATCTATTTGGTGCACTTAAAGATGCACTCCGTGGGACAAGGTTTGAAGATGATGAAGGAGTGATCATGCAGCGAAGAAATGGCTACATGATCAAGACAAAATCTGGTACGGGCTAGGAATACATGCACTTGTTTCGCGCTGGCATAAAGCCGTACAAATTGATGGGGATTATGTTGAATAATACCGATGTTTACATGACATATCCATGTATATTGTGTATAGAATTTCATGCTTTTGAATAGACAGCTCCTGAGGAAAACGATGTGGTGCATTGCTTTTCTGAACTCCCCTCTTTATATTTGCTATAAATCTCAGAAAACTCCTTTCCAGTCTCCGGCAATAGAGATTTAAAGCGGAGACGATAACCGTTTTCATCAAGTTCGTATTTTTTAGCAAAAACACTTCTGGCAGTGTTGTAGCCATATCATGTTTTCAGGTCCTTCCAACATACACACAGCGTTCATAGCTTCCACTGAGAGCAGTTCCTTAAGTCGAGTAGAATATTCCGAATCTATCGATCTTATGAGGACTCGCATACGGCCTCAAATCTATTTAGGTAGAAAGAGGGCATCGTCTGAAGGCGGCGTAAAAACGGTGGCAACCTGATTTTATAAGAACTAGAATTGTTCTTATGTGGAGAAGCCTGAGTATCCGGAGCATTATGTGGAATTATTTCCGTTCATTAACCTTGAGTTTTTCAAGTTCCAAAGACAACAATTTTTTGCTCATGAAGTCTACAGTTTTCATTCTCAATAGCTTCTAATTGGGCATTTGAAGTTTCCTGTCTTCAGCCTCCATTTGAAGTTTCTGTTTATCCACTTTCTGTTATGAAGTTTCTTTTCTTCTGCGTCCATCTGACGTCTTCTTTCCTCCATTTCAAATTTCTTTAATTCCTGTTTTCTTGAGCTTTCGCATACCTCAAGTGATTGCGAAATTGTTTTAACTCCTCAGGTTCCCCCCATCCAAGCGCCTTTCCTTGCTTGATGAAGTAATCCAAATTCGACATTTAGATGTCTACTATTATAAGTAGTTTAACTTACTTAGTCAAATAATTTCCTCAATAATTCAAGATTATCCCTTAATTACTGTGTAACAGGTTCTTGTCCCACAGAACCTAATATTAAAATTTATATTCCTAATTAGTTATATAGGAATGCTAATATATTACATAATTATTAATTAATCATTAAATCGTGCATTTAAAAAAAAAAAAAAAAAAAAAGAAGTTAATATACGCATAGAAGACAAGAAATACATGATGAAGGTACTGAAGAACAACGTGTACTCAAAAAATCTTGCAAAGAATGCAATGACACTGCGAGGAAAATGACAAGACAAGCAACATCACCTAGGGGTATATTAAATATACACCTTTGTATATAAATCAATGACACCAAGATGGAGGAGTGACAAGTACAAACAGAGGTCATTCATTGAAAAAACTAGGCACAGAGACAAAATATTACAATAACTACAATTAAAATGGCACCACATCACGTCTAAATAATAGGTACAGACAACCAACGCTCGTGGACTAAAAATCCATCATTCAAACATATGCTTGAATTCCATTGTGTGAAATCTATAAAAAGCCATACAGAAAACGCTTCCGTGGGCCTTTGTGAGACACTGGGATGTACCCAACAAAATTCACTCCCAACTAGCCAGCAGAAAAACATGGAACATAAAACATTAGATTAATAGTGGACTATTAAAGAATGGCCTCAACACATAACATGCAACAGTGGCAGAGTACACAGAATAACAACCATTTATCTTTAAAAAATCCCCGGCACTCGCGAAACTACCAACGAATGGGTCTCGGGTGTTGCACGGAGAGCAAAACAAATGTGCTGCAGTCCAAGTTGACTTCTCTTCAGGTATGTGTCGGGATCCTTGGAGGTCAGAAAGGTTAACGTGTACAACGTGGACTGGAATCATAAAAAAAAGGGTTTGTTGTTGCTGGGGTCGTCGTTGAAGATGAAGTAAGTTAAAACATTTGCATTATGAATCGTGAAGAAAATTTTCCTCTTAGCTGGCCACCAACTGTTACCAACGCTCTGGTAATCGTTTTTTTTCCCCCCCCCCTTGTATATGTATAGGTGGCACTCTGACGTGAGTTGTCAGATAAAGGTTGGGCTTACAGTCTAGGCCGACTTATATTTTATACGCGAATGTCATTATGGTGGGCCGTATGGTAGGCAATGGTGATAATACGAACATCACTAAGCCGGGTTGGGTCATAAGGCTGACACAACGGTTAAGGGCAAGAAGGCTTGGAACTCATAGGAACATTTTCGCATAATTTATTCAGCACGAGACTTGGGCATCAGAATCATGGCAAGCAGTAAACAATTCTGGGGACACAGGTTTCATTGCAGAAAATAATCATCATCCAGTAAGCATCCGATTATGGCCTTTGATTGACAGCACCGGTCTATAATAATATCAAGGCATACGTCTTGACAATGAGGACTTCGTCGATTGAAGATTATATCATATTATTTGAAATCTAATTCCTGCCTCCTGATGACAGAGGGACGCACTAGCCATGCTCTATCGAATTCAATAGATGTTCTGCCCGTTTAGCAAACCAGGGCTACAAGTCTATGAGGCGTGAGACATCGAAATCAGCCGTTTACTGGCTAAATTATACATCTTGAAGGATTCATGCGAAAGGTTTTTACAGGAATAAGTTTATCTTTTCAATTTATTGATTTCATGTTAACATTGCATGTGTTCTTCTCTTCAATCGATGTAAGAAACACCGGAAAATTCCGTCTTTCTTTGACGACCTAATATATTAAGTCTGTCCTCAAAGACATTTGATATGTTATGGCAGCAAATCATAACGCGTAAATCGCTGTTATCTGTGTTTCAATGATTAGTGCAGTAAAAAAACGCAAAAATATTTAAATTATACTTTTATTTATGATGCGCTCTACTTGTGGGTCTATCAATGACTAGAACCGCATGTTCTTCTTCTTATGCTTCGTCCTGAAAAGGAGCTGGTTGCGTTGTCAGTTTACAGCGAAGCTGCGATATTTGCGCATTCGGCGACAAATCGACTTCCGCACGGCATTTTAGCCTATGCATCTTCGTTCCCTACTTCACTCAGCCAGACTGCAGTGATTGTTGCTGTCTAAATTTGGAAGACATTCAACTCGTTTATTATTTGTGGTGATGATCTCGAAAGAGAAACTAGTTTATTTAAATGGTGACAAGTTGATTTGTGGTTATCTTCCCTTGTTTATAGATAGGATGGTTTTGGACCTGTCTTAAATAGTTCTCAGTATTATGTCTTGATTCATATGGACCATATACGGAGTCTTTGTCTTCCTGTGTGGCGGTATGCACTTGGTCTTGATTAGTTTCGCTAGGTTCGGTTCTGAGAATGCGCAAGGTTTTGGCGCATAGATAGAGAGTCTCCGGTTTTTCAGTGTACCTTGGGGCTTCTAGACGGACGTTCCGACGTCTCCGTAGATTCGTCTCTGCCAAGTTTTTGATAGGGATATGGAAGTTATTTGTGAATGAATGATTATCATTCTTTAAGGCCCTAAGTGTTGCTTTATGCATGGGATTGCAGTGTTGTGTTCTCCTTTTGGTTTTAGGATTCTATGAAAAGGTAACACCAGAATTTTTCGTTAGTTCTTTAGTTACAAGGTACTTTACTTGCTTGAAGGCGGACTGTTGCGTTCCTTTTTAAGTACTAACCCCCCCCCCCCCCCCCCCCCCCTGACTTTAAAATTATAGACGTCTCAGGTCCTGTCTTTGTTAAAAGTGTTCGCACCAATTGAGTTTATTAGTAATTTGTTTGGTATAGTAAATTTTTTTGGTGACTGAGAACGCACATAATTTTTGGGGATTTTTGTCATTAACGCGGCTTGTTGTCAAACAAAGGCAGTGACGTATCTGATTGGAGAATGAAGCAGGATTCATAACAAGACTGTGAGTTGATGCTTTTGTTATTGATTTCGGATTTGTGTTATTGCTTGAGGACTGGTCACTGCATTTAAGGTCATTGCCTCTCGGTCATCACATGCAGGTAGAGATTTTATTAATTCAAGGATATTTTGTATGAATTATTATTCGTCTTCCTACTGTGACCTCAGCTGGTACTCGTATACACTGGTATCAGAAAGGACGTAGAGTCGCAACGTTAATATTTTAGGAAGTATTCGAAAGTATGCAAGGGATAAACTAATGTATTAATGGAATGGTCTCGGTGTTATTATATATCCAAAGGTGCCGGACTGAATGTATCGGCGGGTATTACTGAGGTGAATTCAAATCTATTATATTTTCTGTCTATGCGCCAATGGATGTCGGCCATAGACAAATATGTTGAAATATTTGCTTATGATGCTTATTGAGGCTTATAAAGTTAGGAATTCTCATTCTGTGACCTCAGATGGTGAGATGACATTACAGGGATCTCGTTTTATCATACTCAAGGTCAAAGGGACAAATGAAAGTTACTGTTTGATTCTAATGCCTATCATACAATGTACTTCATTATTCAATTTGTCATCATAACTTGATTATTGAATATTTGTAAGGATCTAACCGGAAAGATTATATTGACATTATGAACATTACGCATGATTTCACGTTCGACGGTTTTCTTGTTGATCTTTAATTGATCAATTACTATTTCTTATCGTCCATGTACAGCGTGATTAAATTGTTTGAACTATTTCCAACAACGAGTTTGATGTATCAATGTGGCCAATGTGCCTACCACTTCGTTGGAGTTTTGATTTGACATTACCATCGATTTGTAAATATTGAACATTCGCGTGAGATGTTGGTACCCTTCCATATAACTAATACTAACCAAGAACAGAAGAAGGGGCTACAGCGACTTAGTGAGTGAAGCTCACAGTGATGTATATTATATAGTACACAGTCTGGGTGCAAGTTGTAGAAAGCAAGACTAAGATGTCCAGAGAATTAACTATTATAAAAATCCGCAAATGCGGCCGGTATGATTGGCGGAGGATATATGTATACAGAAACATATATAGAAACTAAGGTTACTCTGATTATCGAGGCCGCTACCTGCGGCCTGATTCTGTCGCCAAAAGAG